>PNEQ01084549.1:108122-257669 GCA_003012365.1 Medauroidea extradentata
TGCCCCTCCCCCCCCCATTCTTCTTTCTCTGGCCACGTTTTGCCTCTACCATGTAAGTGTTTATATATACATATATATGTGTATTTATATATATATGTGTATATATATGTGTGTGTATATGTGTGTATATATATATATATAGAGAGAGAGAGAGAGAGAGACAGAGACAGAAGCCTTCGTTGGTGCACGCGCAACATCTCACAGAAGTTTCTTCGCTATAGGATGAATGTTACTATATGAACGGAAACGTTACAAGCAATATAGCTTTCTTGTGAAATATATTAGTAAACTTATTAATCCATGACACATGACATAATTATCACGTAGTTAGTCAAATGCAATTTTCAAATCATAAATAAATAATCGTCGTTTCAGAGTCACCAGTTAATACGTGTGTAAAAATGTGTGGTTCACAAGAAGATATTTTTTTAGAATGTTGTAACGCTATGATAAATGTGTAGTTTCGTCAGTGAAAATAATGTAGTAATAATTTGTAAATGTAAAACTCAACACGATAGGTGTACGCTGCCTTAAGATAAAGATCTATCATTAGGAACACTGGAACATTGCGAAAATATTTTAAGTCAACAAAGTCGGGAATAAACTATAGAATCTTTACTCTACTATTATTGTATGTTGCAATTTGTGACACGTGTGTACAGTTCTAAGACAAATCACACACGTTCTATGTTAAAGCTGTACGGGTTATAACTGGGCTTGTCGAAGAGATAAATAGTGCTTCAAAGAAACAATAGCCAAAATTGATACAATAACCTTCAGTGTTATTATATAGCACGTTGGAGTCTAGCAACCTATCTTTCTCGCGATTTTCCAGTGTCTCTATGTATCATTTATCTGCGTTTGAAGATTGTTTTTTATCCCGTAAATTCGTCTGCTAGTTTAATCGTAAAACGATCCTATTGCGTTGATTACTTGTCTTTGTCGAGAAAAACAACAGCACTGTTTTACCTTGTTATTTAATTAAACGTATGTTCGTTAAATAGGGCTTAAATAATAAAAAATCGTGTGCTTTACGTATTTATAAATCAGAATACATAGTAAAACTATTTTTCTTAAACAAAACTGGAAGTCGGTTTTATAATATATATGCGCCCCTTCAAGATCGAAAAATTGGTAATTTTTAAAAACCAGTATAAGTAAGGGATCGTAGCCTTATCGGCATTGCCTGTTAAACTCACAGGTATGAAGGTTAAATGGTGAATTAAATTGAATATATTATATTACTCTTCACATGAACAAAATTGTAAATGACATTTTTAAATAATAAGATATCAGTTATAAAAAAATATTGGAATAAAATTTATTTACAAAAAATAATATTCCTTCATGATTGTCGATTAAATATTAACTTTTTAATTATATTTTCTCTATTAAGTATTAAAAAATTGGCCAATTTTTCGGATTTCTGTATTTTTTCAGAAATTTTTATGTGGGATACGTTTTGTTGAAAAAATTTATCCTTGAAATTTTTCAATTGAGACATAATGAATTTTACATTGATTCTTCATTTACATACTTTGGCGGCAGCCTTGTTAAGCAGAAACGTTAAGTATTCCAAGATATCGTTGAACAGTTCATGCAATTATTGGAATGCTAGGAAAACTACATTATTTCTTGAAAACAGCAAATAGTGGTTACTCTTTACTGGTCTTTTACATATTTTTTTTTGTTTTACTTTGGTTTTCAGTATGTACTGTATAATCATAAATTTATGTTTTCCGCAAATAATTAATTCTTGTAGCATATTCTTCACGAATTTTTTTCTGTACGCACTGCAAAATACTTTGATTCCGAGTCTCAGAATTTGTTTAACTTAGTTCTTGTTAAAGCGTGCGACCTGTACACGGCTTATAAACAATACAAACAAATCCATCAAAGGGTAATATGATTTTAATATTAATGAGATAAAACCGTTAAATTAAAAATATTGTAACATTAAATTGTTTCAACTCAAAAAGTAATATTGGTATAATTATAGTAACTTATCATCATAAAGGTAAATTGTGGTACGTAGTTTTGCTCCGAAAATAATGCACGTAAACAAATCTGCCATGAATTGTACATAAGAAAAATTGAATAAGATCTGTGAACTGAGGCGCAATATTGTTTAAAAAAATCTCACGTAATTAGTTTACCAGTAATACAATCAAGCCTTTATACACCACTGCCATCATCCTTAAACAAACTTCTTACTATTATCGTTGTCGAAATGTTTTCTATCTTGTCGGAAAGAACAGTCTGCCGTACAACAACCATACAAAGGCTTATTTCTCGTTCAGCAACCGTTTAAAAGTATTTATTAAGTACAGTACGTATAATAACGTTTTTATCAACTGTGATAGGTAGGCTATACACATTGTTCTAAAATGCATATTGCTTTTTCAAAGGTTTGGTAAAAAAAAAACTATCTAAAACCACTTTGGTTTTACGGGAAAGCATGGCTATTAAATTTATGGCATACATTATTCTGTTAATCTTTAAAACCGTACAATAATACATAAACTTTTAGAATGCCTTTTCCCACCTAATTCTTGCATTAATAACAAAAATGTTGGTAAAATTCCTGTCTGCGCATCCCGTAATTTTTCAGTATCCAGAAGTTCTAATAAAATATGGTGTTTTCTGTTGAACAAAAAATTGGTGTCATGATCTCTAAACTGCGTAAAAAATAACTATAACTTTTCCACATCAGAAAAAAACAAATAAAACATGATATTATATAAATCAGCATCAGTTAATTCATTTTGTTACTTTCGAGAACTGATTAAGTTGTGCATTTCTTTACAATTTATAAAATAATGTGGCTCTTCCCTTGTTTATATCTTGGGATGATCAGTGTCCTTGCAAGTCTAATGCATTTGGTTGGTGTCAGTATCAAACTCTTGACATTTCATGAAGAAATTATTTCGACCCACATAGCGCAATAACTACATTAAATGTAAAAAAAAATATTTCAGTAATTTTCTACTGGCGTGTAGTCTGCGCTTAAGTAATCTGAAAAAAATGATTTTTACATATTTTGTAGATATATAAAGTAAGCAGAAAGTAAAATTAAGACTGACTTTCAAAAATTCCCATAACCTGTAAATGAACAAATGCCATAGGTAAACTTCATTAGTTTACATTTGAGGAAATTGTTGTTTAACTTGTATAACATAAAGTAATTCCCAAAAAAATCATAAATAAAAAATACTCTAGAATTTTTCTGTTTCTGTGCTAACCAGTAGAATTCGAACTTAACTCCCTTGCAGTAACGACGTAACTAACGTATGCACTAGATCAAATAACATGTTAAATAAGTATTTAACTAGTACATTTTTGTACGTATTCTTTGTTATTCTCAACAATTTTTTTTTAAACCAATTAAAAATTAACTTATTAAAATTGAGTCCACGCTGTTTTTTTCTCTCTTGATCAGTTTAATTAATTTGTGTAACACAACAACAATTATATTGTGCTTTTGAGGGAAAAAAACTTTGCAAAACTGGTGAAATTGATAACTTCTGATTTTCTGAGAACGCATTACGCCTACGCGTGGTATACGGGAGGTAGAGAAGTCGTAGAATATTTCCCCCGCCCATCACACAGCGGGGTAGTTGTAACGGGACAAGTTTATCCACGTCACATCAACTAAGTACGTTACGCGCTGTGTTGCAAGCGCGCTGCAATCCGCATTCCTAAACCCGAGCCCTGGGAGTCCGGGGAGTGGCACTGTGTAGGCGAGGTCGAAGAATACTCTCAGAGGAGAAGACATTCAGTTCACTGCCTGCATTCAGCGACAGTCTGCACAACTTGTATCATTCACTCACTGTACCCCCCCCCCCTTTTTACCACAATTTGCTGATTTGTAAGTACAACACTTAATGAAGTCCAGCAACAGACTCAACCGCTAATAAATAAACTACGTTTTGTCATGATACACTTAAAAAAGAAAATTAGTTAGTTGAGCAGTCGTCTCGAAGCTGTATCATATGATCAGATGTCCACCGTAGCGGTTTGGTAGGCATTCTTATAAAATTCGTACAAGTAGGTTTGCTAGAAAATTATCATGATTAAAATAATATGTACTTATAAAAGTTAATTGTAGTATGGGAAAGAGATCGTAAAATTGGAGAGGAAAGGCAGACGAAATGGAATGTATGGGATCAGGGAATCCATGAAACCGTTAGGAAGGGAGTTGGAAAGTAAGATCAAGCCGGCAAAGAATAGGTATCCTCAAACAAACTAGTGATTTCCAAGTAGTTAAAAGATAAACAGGTTTACAAAATACAATTTCCAAATAACAGTGTGCAAGTTGGTAGCAAACTGGCAACCCTGCACGTCTGATGAATAAAACGGTGACAATGACTGTTGACAGAACTTGTGTTGTTTACGTACCTGCCTTAAAGGTTAGCAATTTTGCTACTATAGACCGTTTTAGGGTAAAGTGAGCACTAAAAACTTAACCTTTGAAAAAAAATTACATACGCCAGTGGAGCGCCTTGCGCTTAGGGCAATTTGTCAAGTAGTGACCGAGCAAAAGTAGGCCTTAAGGAGTGTCCCTACATAAATGAGACCTGAGCAAGTGGCCGATATACGAACACATTAAGCGACAGCTGAGTGTGTTCTCGTTTGAGAAGGCACACTGAGCGTTGGAAACCAAGGTAGACATTGACCGAAGGCGTAGGATCTCTGAGTGTAGAAGAGAAAAAGGGACTGAAAATACGAAAACACGCTTCGTTTTTAGTTGGTTTTCCAACAAAAATATAAGTTACTAAAAGGTTTTAATGCAGAAATGTATTCAAAAAAATGCAACAAGGTTACTATGAGAAAACTGTTTAACAGAAGAATACGTATTATAAACAGATGGTGCTATACTATAATATTTCGGAAATACTATTTTTATAATCGTATTGTTATTCCAGTATCAAAACTTCGACTTTTGTGACAAAGGTACTCCTTTTGAGTTTACTTCAAAAACATTTTACTGTTGGTAAGTACATTACCCTTTGGGAAATTTGAATAAATAATCCATCTTGAAATGGTGTTGATTTATTAATACGGAGACTTCTTAACGAAGTTGTTTCCGACACACGTTGATTTTGACTTTATTTCCTTGAATCTGTTTTATTTTTTATTAAAATTTAAAGTTTAAAAGCTGCCATGATCTGAATCTGTACGTTACAATGTTTTAAATCCTAAATGAGTTAACTGTAGACCGTATTTTCTGACGTAAGACTGAAATCAATAAATCGTCTGTTGATATCCAATTAGGAAATCACAACTGTAACAAAACTTTTAACGATGACTGACAGACAACGCACAGCTCAAACCGTGAGGGATCTAGAAGCATGAAATTTCGCATAGGAGTTCCGTATGTAACGTATGTGAGTACTAAGAAAGGATTGTGAAAATATCCCCTATAAAGGGGTTAAATGGGAGATAAAGTTTGTATATATGTTAGTAATTTTTGAAAGCTATGCGTTTATGTACCAATCATCCAGTTGTGATATATTTATTTATTTATTTATTTATTTATTTAGAAAAAGGTGAGAGGACGGGTTAGAGAGGTATAAGGAGAACCCCAAAAATTCAGTGAAAAAAAAAATAATTGGTCAGCGGTTTAGCGTATGGCTTCAAGGTTTCTGCAAAAAAAAATTCTTGGTGTGGGGCGGAACGTGGTAGAGGGACAGAGAGTAGCACCCAAAATATTTAATGAAAAAAAACTTAGGTGATTTGTTGTTCGTGTGCCCGCAAAGGTGTCTGCCAAAAAAAAATTACCTTTTGGGAAGGGGAGTGTGGTGGGAAAGACTCAAAAAATTTAGTGAAACCAATTTTCTAAAACTGTCATTATTAATTACACTTATCATCATATTGCACCATTTAACACTTCTCAAAGCTTTTTGTTTCAGAAATGTTATCGCGTTAAATTGGAAAACCCCGCTAACGAAATCGTGCGTACCAGCACGCCTACCATTTTTAGCCATTACGAGTGGTCCTAAGAACCTGCATGCTATATTTTTTAAAAAACATAAAATCATAGCTTGAAGTGTGTTTTCTTTAGATAGGTAAATATATTGGGATTAATTACAGCAGTTTCGCGGAAAACAACATATGTGACAAACTACACTATGCTGTTTGGAAAGCACAACCAAAGAAATTCTGGGAAAAGATGTGAGTTTGGCCCCCTCCCTCCTTTTTTATCAATCAAGACGAATATTCCCTAGAAATGTGTTCATATGTGGTTATAAATACACACATCGACTCTTCTCCCAAGTATAACTCAACGGTATAGCTCTGTGTAAAATCATTCGTAAATTGTTTATTTTTATATATCTGAATCGCTCACAACTTCTCAGGCCCTCTCGGAGAACGAATGTATAGTATGACAGACGTACCAAGCATATATTCAACCCATTAAATATCTACAAATCCAAGCTCATGTGATTCAATGAAATTGAAAAAAGACACGAAAAACGCTGAAACGTTTTTTTAGAGAAGTAACCCAAAAGGCAGGATTTCAGAAACCACAGAGATCAGCGAAAGGAAGGGAGTGAACCTAAGAAGAAAAGGACGGACACTCTCAAACAATGAAGGAAATCTTGAAGGAAAGACAAATAAATACAGTGAACATAACCTAACATTTATTAACCTTACCCTTGAAAAATGTTATACGAATAAAAAAATTACACAGTAAAAAATAGCACCGTTCTTTAATTGTGTTCATGAAACGCTAATGTATGATAGTCATTTACATGTTAATTTGTATTACTTCTTTTTATCAAGATCTATGTTACACGAATTGGATACGTTGCGCGTCTTAACCTATAAATAAAAAAGTTGCTGCGATTTATTTTATGACCGTGAATAACGTGTTTTCGTGAATTATGTGTTTTAGTTAAGCTTAATTTGGAGGATTACATTTAGATACTTTTTTTTAATTAGTTGACTTACGACTGGTTTAAGATGTCCTGTCAAGTTGTTACAATTTATTCTCTTTAAGTACCTTTACCTTTAGAAATATCAATTTCACTTGACTAATTTTAACATTCGTAATACTAAAAGATTATGCTTGGATTACTAGCGGCAATGTATACTATAGTAAAGTCAATACTGGAAAAACATTTTTTAAAAGTGACTTTCGGGAAGTTTAACCAACCTAACAAAAATTTTTACGTATGCCTAGGACTACTTCTAATGTCTCTAAAAGTCCTACGTAAAATTTTTTGTCAGGTTAGTTTAGTTTAGATTAAGTTAGTTTAGGTTAGGTAACCTAACCTGTCGTAACTTAATGTTAGGATAGGTAAGGTTAGGTTACCTAACATAATCTAACATAACCTAACCTAAACTAATATAAAATAACGTAACTTAACCTAACCTAAAATAACCTAACACAACCTAACTTAACCTCTAGAAACATTTTTCATCAGTAAACTATGTGTATAAAACGAATTGTTTGGCCGGTACACGATGAGTAGTGATTCTTAATATTTACCGCTTATTCCATACTAACATTTCTTACGCGCTTAGCTTTTAAAATAAATTTGTTTTATAGTGTTCGCAAATAATTTTATATTACGTAATGCTATCGATTTAGGTAGGCCTACATTTACTTTAATTGGAAGTCGAGGGTCCTATTACCAATCTCTTTAAAAAATGTATGTCTATAGCTTTGCATCAACTTTGCCATATTACAATACTGGAAAGTAAAAAATCTGACATTACATTATGTTGCTGTTATAATGTTGGCCCAACATAAACTTTCATACTAAATGCCAACCGTACGTTTGCCAACTTGTTGCCAACTATGAACAGACCATTTTAAATATTCATAAACTTTCTCTTCCAATGCTAAAAATCTTTAAAGTACTTCATAGTCTATGCGATTGTGTAGAACATTTTTATTTTTCCTTCTCGAATGTTATTTTGTAAGTTATAGAAAATATGTTGGTTTTATTATTGCTGAACATAAAAATCTACACCATAAACCAACTGTGTGTTTGCTAACTTGTTGCCAACGTTCAACCATCCATTTAAAATTTGTAGACTCTTTTGTAATAAAAAAATATATAATTCTTTCCGCAAAGCTAATAAATTCCACAAATATGTCATTTTCTAACATTTAGTTTGGCTTACTATGTTGGAGCAACATTGTATTTACGTAAGGTGTCCCAATACAAGATTTAAAACCGTTGGTCCAACGTATGTTACTACTAGGGATATTTTATAATAGCCAACGGTTGTCTTTCCAACATTTTACCCAACACTCTATCAATGAATAACATTTACTGCAATCATATTTTAACATTTTTATTTTAGTTAAGAGATACAGGTACATGTGATGTAAATGTGTAAACACAATTCTTTAAAATTTATCAAGTTAGATTTTAGTTATTAAATAATGTTGGTTCAACATTGTCATATTTGCTAATAAAAAAACGTTTGTCTTCCTAACATTTTTCCAGCACCCTACCAACTAATAAAAAGTTACATGAACAATATTTTAGCCGTTTTGTTTAAATAAAAACTTATATTGTGCATGCTATTAAATGTTGTAGCATTATTGTAATTAAATTTATTAAGTTGGATATTTGTTGTAAAATAACGTTGGCCCAATATGGTAATATTTATTAATAACCGACTGTTGCCTTTGTAACATTTTTCCAGCAGTGTACCAACTAAGTAAAAATTACAAAATATTATATTTTAGGAGTATTCTATAAATAAATGTGGTACTATACGTATGTTAGTGCCTGTCTTAACATTAATTTCAAGAAATCTATTAGTTGGATTTCGGTTCTACAATAACGTTGGCCCAACATGGTCATATCTGCTAATAACCAACTATTATCTTTCCGACATTTTTCCAGCGTTCTAACAAAAAATAAAAACGTATAATATACGTACACTGTTTTAGCAGTTTTCTTTTAATAAATATTTATATGCATGTTATTTCATATTTTAGCATTATTTCTATGAAATTTATTAAGTTGGATTACAGTTGTAAAATAAGGTTCGCCCAACATCTTCACACTTGTTACGAATCACCGGTTGTCTTTACAAAAATTTTGCATCACTCTACCAACAAATAAAAAATTACAATAACCAATAATTTAAGAGTATTTTTTTAATTAAGAGGTAAAGGTATGTGTTATGAAATTTATAAATATTATTCTTATAAAATTTATTAAGTAGAAAATCACTTATAAAATAACGTTGACCCCAACATACTCATATCTGCTAAAGATAAACCGTTCTCATTCTGACATTTGTCCAACACTCCACCAACGAATAAACTATTGATATTAACTATATTTCAAGAGATTTATTTCAATAAATATTGTATTACGTAACTGTCATAGAATGTTTAAGCACTATTTTCATGAAATTTGCTAACTTGGATATTGGTTGTAAAATACCCTTGGGCCAACACTGTCATATATGCTAATAACCAACGGTTGTTTTTCCAACATTTTGCCATCATTCTACCAATGAATAAAAACTTACAATAAATAATATTTTAGCAGTCTCATTTTGATTAATAGATTAAGCTTTGTATATGATGACATACGTTTGCATTATTTTTTTAAAAAAATTTCTTAAGTTGGTTTTTGGCTGGAAAACAACGTTGGCTAACATTGTTTTAATAGATGTTACCCAACACAACCTATTTCCATAATTGCCAGCCAAAAACCAACGTTTGGTTTAACGTGTTTTTCCAAACACAACATATTCCGGAATACGGTAGCGCATCACGGCGTCCTTGTGCACGCGCAGGTTCTGCGACCCAGCACGTCGGGTCAACGTCCATAGAGACACAAGTCACATTGCCAATATATATCTCACAGACAGTTCTCTCCCTGCAGAAGACTGGTTGATAGCTTACATTGGTATTTAACAGCCATTACTTCAGAAGAATTACAGACATTCAGATTTGCATTCAAACGCTATAACGGTAAATATAATGTATGCTCCAGCATTTTGGTGGTATTTTATCTTTCCGGTATCTACTAAGGTCTTATGTATGGCACACCAAAATTACTTTTTGTACATTTCAATTACGATTTACTCCCATTTCTAATACCATTATACAGTTGGTCTTATGACCAGCCCAGAAAGACAAATAGAAGTTTGATTGCAGGACATCGACCTGAAAAATAAGACATGTTCTGGTTTATTGTTACGTTCGAGATTAAACTTGTATGAGAAATTCTCTTGTGAGATTTAGTTTGAGGTCGCAATTTCACGTGAGCTGGAAATTTCACGAATTCATTTAGACAGACGTTAAATTTCAAACTCCCATACGCGTTAATTAATTCCACGATTGGCTCACTGCTAACCAATAGCAGTCCTGCATAAAAACACTCACTGACTCCCGCACTAACCTTGTCAGATGTACAACTGGTCAGTGACTGGAGCAGCAGCCAATGTACAAGTAGCTGAGGACACAGTGTACACAGGACTGTGGAGTACAGCCGGCATGTCATTCACTGAACCTGTGAAATGATTTGTGCATATATCTTGGCGTCCTGTGAAAGCTGTTTTAGCTAACGCAGACACACAATATGACTGATGTGCAGACTGCAGGGGGGTGATACGGAAATGCAACATCAGCATTGAAACTACTCTGACACGCTCTACCTCACCCGGGAAATACCATCGCCCCTTTCCTTTCGCCACAAAAACAAAGCAGCGTTCAGGGTCACCGCGAAATTGCTCTGTAGACGAAATAAAATTCACCATTACAACCGGTCTTGCAAATAAAGTTCTCGGGAATGTCCGGTCCGTAAAAGTAGAAAAGCTTTTCTTAAACGCTGACTTCAGAAAAGAATAAAGGACATAGTTATCCGCCAAATTTGTAATCTCAGGAAATTATCTGAAAATTATTTCCAACGTTTTTGATAAAGTATCATTATTACAAAACACTTTTTTTTCTATCAATTGACTGTTACTTAATTTTCGATATATTGTGAACACGTTTGAAGTTAATGTTTCAACCATATACACAATGTTTTAAACACAATTCCTGATACGCTGTGCGGATGGTTCAAACAATTTTCTGATGTAATGGTTAAACAGGTGGCCATTTCATTTTTTCAATGAAATATTACTTTTAAATACACATTAGAATGGAGAGTTGATGTAAAGCTACGAATTTATGTGTCTTAATCGACAGATTATTGCCAGTAGTTGTTGATAATATGAAAACTTTTTGGTTACAGACAATTTTAATACATTGAAAATATACGACGTTAACATTCTTAAAACCGCTGCATAGTACTGGTAGTACCAGCTTTCCCTACGATACAAATGTAAAAACCGCTCTATTATTTCCAGATATTTTCAAGTAGTTAAGGGGTCGCTTAACAGAATAATGTTATTGTTTCAAATACTGTTATATTTGACCGATGTATGGTTGGTTTTGTAGAAATACATTGTGACTATATTATACTGTAAGGCGAAATTTTGAATTTCATCGTTTTTCATAATGGTGTGTCAAAGTCCAAATTTGCATAAGACGGTTTTATGCTTTAAAAGAAAACCAACTGACTTACCGAACTGAAAAAATTCGCACTGAATAGTTAAGACGTAGGCTACAAGGTCTCATATATAGAAACAAAAAATTAAACATTTTAAAAATATTTTTGGATCTTCGAAGTTTACATTTCAAAATTCAAAATTGGTTTAAACATAAAATTTCTAAATTATTTTTATTTCTGTATGGGAGACCTCGTAGCCTATAATGTCGTTATTCAGTGTGAATTTTTTCAGATCGGTTAGTCAGTTGGTTTTCTTTTGAATCATAAAACAGTTTTATGCAAATTCGGACATTGATGTGCTATTATAAAAATAACTACGAAAACTAAAACATTTTCATTACAGTAAAAAGTAGCCACAGCGTATGTCTAAAAAACAAACCATATATCGTACAAATATAAAATTGTTTGAAACAATAAAAATTTTCGGTGGCATTGTAATAACTCTACAATAATAAAAAAATATTCCGCTGATAGTTTAAGGTTCTCTGAACTCATTGCAAGACGTCGGGTTATTTTTTCTTGAAAACCCCTTCCATTTTTTTACTTAGAAAAAAACAGGTTTGAACTATAGAAGCTTATGTTTATTGCAAAATTTACGAAAGCCGATTTTATGTTAATCTTAGCCCCGATACGATTAATAAATAAATATCGTGTGAGGAGGGTCGCCGAGGGCCAGGGTATCGGACCCAGGATGAAAATTTATTTATTTATGTTTTATTTTGGCAGGCAAGATTAGGGCCACATGCAGGCCCTCTCTTACATCTAACCAGCAAATTTTCACCTAATATATAACATAACACTTTGGTATGGATTTCAAAAGGCAGTAGTTTGAAACATTTTACACAACCTAGTAGGTCAATCACTAAACTATTAAAAGCATGAAGTTTACCAAATAATGTAAATTAATGTAGGTACCTAGTATCATATACTTGCTAACACTAATCAAGTCAAATTACCTTCATTACAAATTAGTATGACATATCTAACATAATGATGGTTACAATGAATTTCAATTGATTCTTGTTTACGTCTGGCCGCTCGTAGGCATCTGCTTAGGCCTATCTCGGAGGATGACATTAAGTGAGGCCGCCTTACAGTGGAGTGGCGCTGGAAAGAGGAGGGAGAAACAGGAGATCCCAGAGAAAACCCGCCGACCAGCGGCATCGTCCGGCACGATTCTCACATGATGCGAAAATCTGGGGTCTGACCGCCGGGAATCGAACCGGATCGCTTTGTTTAGAGGTGGTTGCTGTAGCCCCTGAGCCGACCGCGGCCTCTATACAGATAATTATACTATCAGCTTTATATTATCATTGACGGATTCGTGCAATTGCTCAGTTCACTATCAGTATTATATTAACCGAGCCAGGTAACGCGACAGTAACACGTCATGGGAGGTTCCATGTTCGATTCCCGGGTCCAACCATCCTGATTTCGGTTTCCATGGTTTCCCGAAAACGATACATGGAAATGCTGGAACGCTGACATAGAACCTCCTCTCCCAGTTCCTGTTCGTATGTGATCGTATGTGTAACAGTCTGTAGTGCCCTAGCTGTGGACAAGAATCATAGTTGAATAAAAAAAATTTTTATAAAAAGGACCCCGCTGTCTCGACGAAACATAGATACGAATAAAAATAATAATAATTAATAATGTTCTTCATATCTGCAGTGAGCTGCATAGGGTCATCGGTCTCATATTGATGAGAAATTCATTGCTGAACAGTGCACTTTTTTTTTATTCTGTAGAATATGATAGTACCAATGTAATTTCACTATCCATCGACGTTGAAACGTACATTTGGTGCTATGGCGTGCGATATTAACGTTACGTGGTAAAGGACTTACATTGCGTATTCGCCAACAAACTTTAACTACTAAGAAATTTGAATACAATCTTTTTGGTCATATTCCTAACGAAGTTTGTTCTCTGAAGTCGTTTTCACATCTGTGTATTGTGGAAGGTTGGTTAACCGGGGGAGCGGGGTTGGGAAAATGAGCTAAAAATATATAAACTCTCAGGGTTGCCAAAATAAAATGATAAAAAAGGACAAAACACCCTTATTTCAGGTGCTATCATCACGAAAACAAAACCACGAGTTGCCTGTAAAATATGTAAACATTCTGATTATCATAATTTGATTATTTTCAAAAGTCCAATTTTATGTCAATCCTTTTGTGTTTTAATATTCACTGAAAACTAGTTTTGACTATGTGTACCAAAGCATCGTTACACAGTAAATTCATATATAGCACTTCACTTTTTTAGGCAAACTTTAAAACATGATACTTACAAAATTATGTTTTTGAAAGATTCCTGCAATGGAAGTAAACGATGTATTGATTTATTGTGTACATTTAGTCTGCCTGAATACTGGAGCAGATGTCAGGTCTCGAAATGTTGTGACTAGCTCGTCTAGGAATAACTTCTGAGTTTTTCTGTGTTTTCATTGTTGTTTCATCTAGTCTTGTGTTTTTGACTTATCTGTTAGGACTAAGGCAGTTGGGTCTTCATGTTATGTGTGTAACTTTGTCTTCGTGTTAGTTTTTGTTCAGTACTGTTTTAAGTTTGTTGTCCTTAATTTTTTTTCACTTTCTTTTCTGTTCTAAACTTTTATTTTTTACTATATGTAATTTGACTGACTATAACTACTTTTACCTTTATTGTTTTTCTTGGTTCATTCTTGGTTTTTGAAACGACATAGCACTTCAATAGCGAATGTCCACAATATTTCACTAAATCATTACTTACAAAATACCACACACTTAACTTCACAGCCCATATAATCTGAAACCACAAAATGCCGAGTTTCCAAGCGATTCGCGATGAATGACAATCTTAATGGACGACTTGAAGAACACGCCCCCTGACGTCACGGCAGGGGAAAAGTACTGTGGGAAACAAAGCTTGTTTACGAACTTGCTGATTTGTTAGTTCGTAATTGCAGAAAGCAAAAATTTGGCGCATTCATAGATTTGCACGCACGGGTAAAAAATATTTGTTTCAATTTCATGGTTAAGATACGCAAATACATAAGATTAATGTATACCTGAAAAAAAAAACGGCAAATTCCAAACAAATAATCAATTTTCTTGACATAGATCTCATCCGGGACATGTGAAGCCAAACAGCTAAATGAAGGCTGCGGTATCCATGGAGATAGGAATTGTATCCCACACCTGACTGAAGCTCCGCCTCTTTTCAAGTCGTCCATTACGCTCAGTAGTTGTCGATGTCCATGCATACTGAGGTGACGTAACTCTACCTGGAGATAAGGTAAGTCCTATGGTTGTTCAAACCAAAGCTGTAACAACAACACGCTACTTATTAACACCTGGCCAGAAGTAACAAAAACGTCAAGCGTTACAAATAAAATATTAAACCCATAAGCTTGGAGTTAATGTATGCCACAACAGTACAAAAACATTCTTGATAAACGACAAGACAAAGTTCCACATACGATGCTGGAAAGAGCACTTAGACGGAATGAAATATGACCGATAATAAAGTTAAGTACAAATACATATACCGGTTCAGGGAAGCAGAAACGGGTACAGACGATCTTAACCTTACCTCGGACCTTGGTAAGAAAACGATAACGAAGAATAACATTTCCGTCATTACTAGAACTCAACTTATGCACATTATTTGTAATTACTTTTTCTGCGGATTAACAAAAATCTTGATCATGCGGTATTTGAGTCGAAATGATATGTCATGTTCGGTTTTTGTGATTTCCAATCGAAGTAAACGACAATGTTACTGAAATTTCAGCAAGGGTGTCCGAAATGTCCTGTATTAATTTTGTCTGTAAAAAAATTGCTCGAGCACTAAAATAAAAGTAACATTTTAATAAAAAATGGAATATGTTCCTTCAAACTAAATTAATGTACCATTGTAAATAAACCCAATAAATACCACCGTTATACATTAATTTAAAAATGTCTATATACACAACAATTTACTAGCACCTAAAAATAATCAAAATAATTATGTTTACTCGTTTTCAAATTTTGTATGAAGTAAAAATATGCAAATTTTGACTTTGAAATGCCGTTATGGGGAAACTGTCTGATCTATTTTTTTTTTTTTTGTAAGAAGAAAATGTACTCCCCAGTAGCGTCCACACAACTAACTCTATTTCATACAAACATACAATTATGACTTTTCCTCACTTGAACACCCGTGGGTTTGTTATGTAACTTACTGTTAGCCTTCCTTTTGAAGCCGTTGGTGAAGACTCAGTTTTAGACATACAGACATGGCAGCTGTGGGCTGGCTCATTTGCGTGCGTTAATGCAGCGTCATTGCTGTTAGGGTTGGGAAGAGGTCATGTTCATGGACGTCGCGTATTGTTGATAGTCCTTCAAAGTCGCCGATTTTTTTTTTACCGGCGTGTCCACGTTCGAGCCACGCCCAACGCCTTTTGTTCAGCATGCGCACAAGTCGTGTCGTCGCGTCTTGTCGGACAAAGGAGGTGAAGAAGTGTATGGAAGTGTGCTCGCCCATACGCGTCAGCAAGAGTCATCCGTCTGCAGCCCAGAGTGACTTCTGACAATTGTAAGGACTGTAGCTCAATCAACCTATTCCTACAGTACCTTATTATACAGAGTGTTGCAAAACTGAATGCCAATATTTTGACGGAACATAGCTAGGGGAACAAAAATATTATGTTAACAGGGGTCCAAAAATTTCACCCTTTCAACACTACAGTTTTGATTTATAACTAGGCCCATGAACTTTAAGCGAAAATAATTTTGCCCCAGTTTGTTTCAGTGCATTACGTACACATTTGCAGCTCTGCTTCAAGGTCAATGAATATATGTTTTAAGTCAATGCTCTCTAGCTTATACTTTTTGCGATAATTATTATTTTAGGCTTAAACGAGAGAAGATATTCAAAATATGTTTGACAGTTTGATTAAAATGGGGTTTCTGTGAAATCAATTTTTTTTCTTCAAAACAAGACTTGCTACTAAAAAGTCAATTTACCAGAATTTTGTTAATTTCATAATTAGTTATAGTCATAGTATTTACTGATTTAAAAAAAATCAGCCAACATGGAGAAGACTATTTCAAACAAAACTGACGAACATATTTTTTACCTGCTCTCGTTTAGGCGTAAAAAATTAATATCGCTAAAAAAAAAGTGGAAACTGTAGAGCAAAGCCATAACTCGCATGCGTCTTGAGGTTCTATCCGAAAATTTCAGACGTGTGGCCCTGCACAAACCATATACTGATTGGCGCAGTCTAACGAGAGACGTTCCCTCACGGAGACACGCTGCCAATAATAGGTCATTCGGGATAACGTGAGCACTAACAATTTTACCTTTGAAAAATGTCACTAGACGCTACTGCATATAATTCTGCATTAACTTAAGTTGCCATACTGTTTGTGTGATTGGCAGCAAAATTACGCAATATAGTTCCGTGTAATTTCCTATTTGAATACAACCATACCGAAATAAAACAATCCAAAATGGACATTATTGTATTTTATATAATTAACAAACTTTTTAATTAAACTGTATAGATTCCTACTGTCTTCACAATTTATCTTACGCGCGCAAACATCAAGTGATGTGTCCAGAGAGGTTAGACATTCCCCGTCGTTAGCCGTTACGTGCGGAACGATACAACTTGACTGAAAATAGAATTTTATCAGGGCTTTATTGAGTGCTCACTTTACCCCGAACTGCCTATAGCAGGGCTGCGTATGTGCACGAACGGCAATTAAACAAACTGGGACAAAGTTTTTTTCGCGATAAGTTCATGGCCTTGTGTATACAGCATATCGCGCGGTCTGGATCCTGTTGCTGAAGAATGTCATTGCAGCTATTGTTGGCAACTACCTACCAGACAAGTCGTATTGAACGGTTGGCAATGCCCGATGCAACATTCTACAGTAACGTAAGCTAGCCCGCAAGCCATGCACTGTAAGTCATGTGACCTATAGTACAATAATGGGCCTATGTTCACGTAACATTTTTGTTCCTATAGATATAAAGATAGTTTCTCCAAAATATTAACGCGAATTCCGCAACATCATGAATTTCTTATTTTAAAAAAATCAGGTGGGAATACTGTAAAGAGGTGTATACATCCAAGCAAAAATTTGAGGCTTTTGTGCTTGCGGTTATGAAATTTCGTTTTAGAGTTAAATGTTATGGTTTTCTTGAAATATTTCTTTGGTGACACGTGTTTTCTATTCGTTTATAGATAAAATATTTAACATAGTGCATGTCATAACAGAATACTACAACTAACATTTTCATAATGGTAACTGCAAAACTTTTTTTTACTGTTTTGGTTATTATATCTATTTACTTTAAATATTGTTTTTCTTTCTGATAAAGTAATTTCTATTGCTCATAACTAAACAAACATTCGTTTTACAGCAAAAATATGCTTGTGTGTGCTTATAGAGAGGTTGGAATCATCTTGTGGAATATATATCTTAGAGGTACCAGCGTTCACACAATTTTCCCACAAGCTTCCCACTATTGCAGAAGTAATCCAGTTACATGCGGATCTAAGTCGGGAATCTATAGACAACAGACGTTGTGGTTTTTCTCGAGCTGCTATCAATTTTTACGCCAGTTATGCATTCTTTCGATTCTTCACTTCAACTAGTTTTGACTTACCTATTCTACACGCTGCCCTGGGAAACTCCCGAGTCATTTATAGGATAGAGCAGCTGGACAAACTAGCTACCAGCATCTTCTCACCCCATCTATACCAGATGGATGACGTGATATTTTATATTTGAATTTTATTGGTTTTTTAAGTCTCATCGACAATGAGATCATTAGATAATGTCTACATACATTTACACAACGACGGTAAATATGAAGGGATCCGTAATAGTTATGTAAAGGAACCCGATTCCATCTATGGAATTTTATGTTGTGTACATATATCCTGTTGACTAAAGCACATACTCTGCTTGTTTATGTTATCCTATTATCTTTAGTTTTCTTTGACAGTCATATATATCGCAATTCAGTTTGTCATACGTCTCTATTGCAAAAAGTATTCAAAGACTGAGGTACTACATTTACACAAAATAAGCAGCAAGCATACATTATAACAGTATGACCAAGAGCAAGATAGTAATTATGAGCTTGGGGAAAAAAACAAGGCCAGACTGCGAAAATAGGCATCAAATTTTTAGAACAGGAAAACCAAGCTCAGAATTGTACTGCCGCAAGAAAAGATCTGTGCTTTAAAACTAAGTGTTTTTATTTTTGTAAAGTTGCACGGCTTCTGATGAGTGATTATTTTAGTATCATCACTGTGCACTATGTTCTTTGACCATTACAATTTTGTAGTCTACATGAATCTTACAGTGCCCCTATTTACGTTGTTGACGTTCGATAACGAATTATGGAGAGTAAAAAAATCAGTAAAATGTAATGCATGCCAGAAGAATAAATTGTTTGTATATTGTCTCAATGCATAGTAATGTACAGGAAGATAAATAAATAGTTTATGGGTAGGGTACCCGAGGACCGGGTATCGTACCCCGAGTGCAGATTTTTGACTTGACGCCCGTAGGCGTCTGCATATCCTGATGGATGACATGAGATGGAGCTGTAGAATGGAGAAGAGACGGAATGAGAAAGGCGGGCAAAACGGGAGTTACCCGAGAAAACCCGCCGACCAACGGCAATGTACAGGAAGATATGCCGTAGTAAATGAGAAAATGTCTGACGCTTAACAAAACAACAAAATTTCGTATGTTTTGTTGTTTTGTTAAATGTCAGACATGCCGTAATTTGGTACGGTCTATCATCCTGTACATCAATGTGCAATAAAAACAATAAATAAATGCTATATTTTCTCGTATTTATTATATATATATATTTATTTATAGCATATCCACACGTGTTTGCAAACAACGCGAAAGTACTGGTACCAGAGGTGAGCCAGTGCAGTGGGATGGAATGTTTCTAATCCTGGTGGTGACTCACGCATGCTACAGGTTCAGGAACCCCTCCTCTCCCCCCTCATGCCATAAATACCAAATCACTACTCACTACATCTCCCATTATCTTTCTTCAGAGCCGGCTGGACGTTACAGCGACTCGCCCAATGCCACCCGACAGATGTTGAACACGATATCTTGGTTCCCCCGCGCCCACGCGCCAGGAGCTGGATTGTTGCCTGCTCGACATTTCGCTACCTGTAGCATCGTGCCTCGCCTCGTGTCAGCTGTGACCTTGGTCCGAAACTCATCACAACTAGCCGCCGCCACCGAATCCTAACAGCCAGTTTCTCTTTCTCTCTGATTTTGGTTTTAATTAGCCTTTATACGCGTAATTTGTACTTGTTTTACGTAAGTTATTGAATACATTGAATATGGGTCATATATAATACTTTGAATATAGGTCATGTTACTAAAAATTAGACCCAAAAATTTCACGAATTAATTTAAGGCCGCGGGTTCCTATTTATGCTGTTGTTGCGAGTTTCATTTTTTTTAATTCTGAAAGAGAGCAGATATCGCCGAACTGTCACATGGAAATGTTGAAAATTGTTTGTACTATGTAGCAATTTTTTAAACGTAAGTTTCTATAGTTTTGGCCAATTATCGACTTATTTAAAATTCCTTAAAGTCAATAACTAACCAAAACTTTACAAAACATTGAAAGTTACTAAAATAGCGTAAATAGGAACCCATAACAGAAGTAGTTTTCATACTCCTATACACGTGAGATACTTTAGCGATTGATAGAGACCAGGAAATTTCGCGGATTCAACGACCAGCCGACTAGACTCCACAGTCCTGTGTATACTATGTCTTCAGCTACTAGTACATTGGCTGCTGCTCCAGTGATTGGCCAGTTGCACATGTGACAAGGTAGCGTGGAAATCAGTGAGTGTTTTCATGCAGGTCTGATATTGGTTCACAGTTCACGAGTGAGTGAGAGATTTTGGTCAGCGCTTAACATCGAGGTCTTTAGCGCTGGTGAGGGGTGACATGACGTAAGTATTAAGCAGCGTCGGAATGAAAGGGCGGGAGAAACGGGAGATCCCCGAGAAAACCCGCCGACCAATGGCATCGTCCGGCACGATTCCCACATGCGAAAATCCGGGGACCGACCCCGCCGAGAATTGAACCACTGATCGCCTTGGTGGGAGGCGATAGGTCTGACCCCTCGACCACCGCGCCCCCCACACAGTTCACGAGGAAGGGTTTCATTAACTGCGAACGAATCGCGATATGTTCTCAAAGTGTGCAGGATTTTGAAATCTAACGTCTTCTCGAATGAATTCCCGAGATTTTCGTGTCCCTAGCGATTGGGTCACTGTACAAGACACCCCGGTTTTAGGAGTGTGAACCAACAGTAAACCTACATGAATACACGAACTCCAGTACTAAATTCTAACATGTACAACTGGCCACTCACAGAAGCAGCAGCTAATGATAATGTCACTTAGGACAGTGTGTACACAGTACTGTGGAGTCTAGCAGGCTGGTCGTTGAACCAGCAAGATTTCCGGGACTTATCTAATAATTATTTATCTGTATATTTCTATTACTTATTTGTATATGTAGGTGACTGCATCATATATGAATATTTATGTATGACAAACCTAAACATCTGGAGTTATAAGATGGCCAATAAGTAAATAAGCAAATATGCCAACCGAAAGCCATACTGTGTTGAGTTTTTATGATGTGTGTGCTGAATAAAAAAAACTTGAGTCTTGTAAGTAAATATTATGTAACTCGTTATTTGCTATCAGGCAAAAGCAATCAGTGGTAAAGTGCGGATTTATGTTGAATATTGTTAGTACTCTATCATACTATTATAGATCCTAAAAAAAAAAAAAAATAAATAAAAAAGTTGAATTGAATTGAACGTTATTGTTAAGATATGACATGCAATTGTAGTAATTTCAATCTCATGACAGTTTTCGATTACCGGTAGTGTTAAAATTCTTACCTATTGTGCTTGAATGTGTGTTCTTTTACTCTTTTATACATAAACTCTCATGAAACCGGTAATGTGCACAATACCTATACAGTTATTAAGAAGAAGTCATGTTCATTTAAAATACTGTTCTATTCGAGCATTTAAATCACTGTGCAGAACATTATTCAAAAATGTGTACGCATGTATTTAAAATAACGGTGTTTATTCTCCAAATTACAGCAGTTGCGTTTTAATTATTCAAATTAAGCGAATTTAAAATACGCATGATTATTATTATTAAAATTTTCCATTGTCTTAGATGCTAGTAAAGATCAGTAACAGTTTCATAACGATAAACGAGAAATCGTTACATTTAAGAGACTTGATATTTTATCATTTAATTACGAACTACTTGTTTCTGCTCGCTCAGTTCTTCACCGCGCATCCCTTGAATTGGAGCAAAACATGGGACGAATATAAATAGTTACGAATCTTCACACAGTTGCTCCAAAAGAAAAAAAAATACATTTTAGCAAAAGTTAACTTGTCTGAAAAGTTACGTATATAAATATTGTATGATTTACTTTTGATTTTACAGTGATTGACTATCATGAGAAAGGTGTTACACACGTCTGAGAGTCGAATCGTCACATCGAAAAATTGTGAATAGCATGGTAAACAAAAATTTAATCCAAAATAAATGTCTAAACTTGCCGAAGTAAAAAAAAAAAAAAAAAACCACGAAACAGAGTATGTGTTCAGGTAATTGAATCCGTACCGCCACACAATTGTGACCCCATCAAGGCGATATTTTGGTCTGTAGGGTAAGGTTAATTCTACTGCAGGTTGAAAAGATAATTTTAAAAGTTTGGAATAGGGAAATGTTCTACCGCTTGAGCGCTGGTGTCGGTAAGCTGTGAAATCTGACCAATCACAGAGCTTTAGTGAATTTTAAGTTTCATGAAGTGATAGTTTGAAAACTAAAATTGGTTGATTTTTCACGTTAAAATCAAATTAAATGACTTCTCTTTTTCTCTTTGCCAAGCCTAGTTAAAATATAATTTAACTACTCGCTCGTATGTGATTAAGCCCGTTTGCGTTAGCAGCGCAGCTAGCGACAGAAATGTTTCCTGTGCCAAACTCTCGCATAAGAAAACACTTTTTTTTTCTAGCCTGTAGCAGAACTAGCCTTACAGTATGTAACGTGTGTAGTGACCAGAAGAAAGAAGTTCAGACATGCATTGCACTGTAATATTTACCCAAGAAAGGGCTCAGTGTTATACATTGGAGGACGTACTAGCCATAACCTCGTAACTTACCGGATAAACCCTGGTTTTATTTTACAAAGGTTTGTTCGTAGCTCCTTCAAAAACAATAAACTGGTCAGTTGCAGTGTTTCATGTCATCAACAACATATAGGCCCTATTGATATCGTAAAGCAAAAATCTGTAGTTTTTAGCTACCGCGTACCCACGTTCAACGTGCGTTGGCCGATATTTGTGGTTATAACAAAAAACAATGTTTAAAAAACGGTTGAAAATGTTTGTACTTTCAGTACCACTTACATAAATCGTTATTTCAACTAAACGGTCTTAAATCATTTTTTAGTCGGTTTTGGCCAACGGAATTTCATGATTCGCAGCCAACATAAAACATCTTCGAAAACTGAAGTTTCTTATTCTTCAACAGTTCTGTGTTATCAAAAATATTATAAACATTATGAACTTTATGATAAGGAAAAGGAAAGGATTTTAATCCATTTGTCTATTATCACCGACAGAATCCGGCATTTTCCTGCAGTTTGAGGTAATTTTTTTTTCTAAATTCTTGCAAAAAAAATTACTAGCCCCACTTGCAATAAGCAAAAAAAAAATTTTTTTTTTCTATACTGTATCGGAAAACCTTGAATGTCTAAATGGAATGGGTAAAAATGGGGCGTGTTTTTTTATTAACACCCTCACTAAACACGTCTAAATACTATATACAAACGCATTCGTGTTATGTCTGGGATTATATTCCAGATAAACGCGGTGGGAATGTCCCGTTGTTAATGAAATCTTTCATTTCGTTTAACAAATTAATTCGCTAACAACAATTAATTTATTTCAAAATTTCATCCTACAAAACTACAGTCTGGTTGCATCCATATACGAATCATTATTCGGCGGAATGCCATAACTAGTTATTAAGCAGATATTATGTTCAAGGTCACGAACATGCCAGCATTGAAGTACCCGTCGACATCTCCTTCAACTCTCTCTCTCTCTCTTTCTCTTCCTATTATTTCTTACCTTTCTCTTTCTCAATTATTTTCTAGCTCTGATCATGTCATTTTCTCATGAATCTCACGCTCTGTGACTCTTCCAATAAAATGTGGGAATGAGGGGTTCGGAGCTCAATTTAAACAATGGCATCTAATCACTAACTGTATAATTTCGTACATAACTGGTTGACGTAAAATAATAAACGTTCCAATTGGTACGTTGGATTTCGGAATACGGCCACTTTGCTTGTACCTAAAGCAATTTGGTTAAAAAATTGCAGCTCATGATGTGACTTAGCATTGGGGTTAATTACTCTAACAAGCACAGTGCATAAAACTCGCTCTGTGTTGATACTATTTTGCCTGAAGTGTCACTTGGGCTACGTGTAATTTGGTTTTAGGTCATAATTTATTGTTTCTACTGTTTTTGTGATAATCCTTTTTTAAATTTAAACGAGGTCATATATCAAAGATCCGTTTGTAAGTTTTGTTTAAAATGGTTTTTGTCGTGATAGCTATTTTTGCCAAGACAATAAATTATATGGTTTCGACTGTAAAGTCAATTAACCAGGATTTCCGAAATTACATTATTAGCTAAAACATTTTACTGCCTTGAAAAATATCATCAAACGTGGAGAAGACAATTTTAAACAAAACTACCAGCCGTATTTTTAATATCTGCTCTCGTTTAGGCGTAAAAAAATAAGATCGCTAAAAAAAGTGGAAACAAGAAAGCATGGCCTTAAAACGCCACATACCCTTAACTTTATCAGAGGCTCAAAAGTCAATGGGGGTGTATGACAAACTGAATTGTTTCGCTGGAAGTACATTATTGTTAGCTAATGTTGTTGAATCGCAGAAAACACAGTAACATAACAAGACTAAGCACGAGGAAATGAACACCAAAAATACGGAGTATACAAACCACGGAAACCAGAAACGGCAGTAGTCAACAAACATACAAACAATTCCGCAATAGGTCTATACAATCGGTAAAATGGAAACAAATAAACGAGAAAGGGAAGTCAAAACACTAAAACCGACAAGGACCAAACAAGACGGATGATAACGGCGACAGAGAAGGACGAAAATTGACGTTGCCAACACAAATGTCATGTCTACGACCATCTCTGTTGCGGTGTTAGTTTGTGCTGTCCTCGTTGTGGTTTCGATCATCAATATCGCCACTGTCATGCATATTGTTTGGTTCTGGTCTGTTCGATTTTTCCTCTTTCGTTTACCTCGTTTTATTTCGTTTTTTTTTTTTTTTTTTTTTTTTTTTTTTTTTTTTTTTTTTTTTTTTTTTTTTTTTTTTTTTTTTTTTTTTTTTTTTTTTTTAATTATGTACCGACTATGTTCCTGTTTCGGAATTATTTGTGTATTTGTTGACCACACCCATTTATGGTACCTACGTTTGTTTCTTTAGTACTTTATGTTGTGTATTTTCTCGTACTTACTCCATGTATATTGGTTTTCTGCAACTCAGCAATATTCGCTTACGATGGCGTGTATACAACATAAACTTTTCAGTTTGTAATTAATGTTTACCACTCATTATTTTTCGAGAACCTTATATAATTAATTATCAATCATAATAATTTAAGGGTAAGACAATAATTCAGTACTGTTATATTTTGAAACAATTATTTTACACGAAATCAAGTATGCTTCCTTGTGACGTCAGAGAGGATATGAGGGACAATGGTAGGGTGAACAAACCAATGAAACGTGGTTTCTTGGCGTCACGGTACTGTGCAAAAGCAGTTCACTTATTTGACACTTCTAGTCGCTAAGTCTCCTTGACTTTTTTATTTAGCAATAGTTTGTTTGGACTCGAAAAACCCATGAGTCAGTGTGTTGATAGTCCAAGCTTAAAACAGCCGTACTCGTACCCACATGTTACTGCTCTGATTAGATTGTAAGTTACTTTTTCAAAACAACATGGACGACTACGAGAAATACCCAAGTTTGCGCAATTCATTTACACTTTATCTTGAGCTAAAAACTGCACGTATTTACGAGCGTACGGTACATGATTTTTCAGATATTTCTTTGGCCAGTTTTTTGTATGTTTTCGGTTGGAGTCAATGACATCACAGATACATTTACAAATTAGCAACAAAAAATGGCTCCTCAAATTTATATAAAAAAGTTAGAGAACACTTGCACTTGAAAATCTTACTTATTTATGATTATTTATTATGTACACAAAGGAATGAAATCACTTAATGTTTATTTTTCTGATGGTACAAGATCATGTCCAATGTGAAACTTATTGGTTTAATCATTTTAAAATTAAACATGCCTTGTTAACTTGCAATTCAACACTCTTATAAAAAGAAACATTGAGGAACAGTCTTTACCAAAAAAGAGTTTTATTTCAATATGAATATCACTGAACGCTATGCAAAGAAATCGAAATATTCACAGATACGCTAGAATATATTATATATAGAGCCTCTTATTTCAATACCTTACATGTACATCTGCAGTTCTTCTTCACGGTCAGTGATTTGGTGCTATCAACTGTCAGCGCGTCTTGGGGTTTTACCAACGAGCTGTATAGTAAATATAGAGGGGTGGAAACAGCAATCTCCAAGGCACTGAGGTGAAGCCCAATTGAATGTGGTATTTTGACTCTAGATAAAATGGCGGACTCTTATTTCCGGTCGAGAGACGAGAGCGATTATGCTAATTTAAACATTATTACAGTATAATTAGAACCCACGATTTTTGGTGAAAAGAATCCTGCAACAATTTGTTTCAATGCCTTATGTGCACATGTGCATCTCTGCTTCTTGGTCAGTGATTGGCTGTTTTAAACTCTCAGCGTCTCGGGGTTCTCCCGCAAATCACAGACGTGTGGTGTCGCAGTAACCTTGTTCCTGTTGGCACAGTCAAATGAGCCACGTCTGTGCAATTATACATTCTGCCAATAATCAAGACGCAGACCTACAGATGAACACGTAAGGCATTGAAACAAAATGTTGCAGAATTCTTTTCAACAAAAATCGTGGGCTCTAAGTATAATATATTACAATAATTATTGGCATTTTTTCCTGTGTTTAGCGGGAATATAGTGGAGCTATAAAGTAACGGATTTTATGCGAACATAATGACGGATTTTAAACATGATGTTGGCAACACTGCTATTCGCCATGTTTTCTGGGGTCAAAACAGCCGTTCAATTGGGCTTCACTTTGGAAGCGTTTCCGCCCTTCTATGTTAACTATATAGCTCGTTGGGTTTTACCCTTAAAGTACAGACGTATGGTGTCACTGCTACCTTATTTTGATAGGCACAGTCAAATGAGTGACACCTCTGCAGAAATACGTTCTGTCAATAACCATAGCACAGTTGCACATATTTACGTAAGGCAATGAAGGAAGTTGGTGCAAATTAGTTTTCCCCTAAAGTAAGTGGATCTAATTATAAACGGTAACATTTTCATTGTATTAAGGCATATGATTATTAGTTGAACTTGAATACGGCTTTCTTGTACTAACATCATAATATTAAATAGCTAAATGGTAGAGATATGAAATTTCGCGAAGCGATTTTTGCATCACTTTGTTTCAGTGCTACGTGCGCATCTGCATCTCTGATTTGTGGTCAGTGATTGGATGCCGTAACACCCAGTGTCTTGAGGTTAAACCCGCAAATCACAGACGTGATGTGTGGCAGTTATCCGTGTACTGATTGGCACAGTCAAATGAATAATAACTCTGCACAAAAACACTCTGTCAATAACCATGAAGTTGAGCTGCAGGTGTGCACGTAAGACACTGAAACAAAGTGGGGCAAAAATATTTTCGCCAAAAATTCCCGTCCCTAGCCTACTAGTGGGGTACCCAAGGTTAGGGCATTGTGACCCAGAATTTGTATACTTTGATTATCTGGGCGTCCGTAAGGGTCTGGAGAACCCTAAATGATGACACTAAATGAGACACTACAATGAATAACTATCGGAATGCGAAGTGTAAGGCAAACGTGAGTATTCCAGAAAATCATCCGACCAAATGCAATGACCGCCCAAGTTCCCAAGTACGGAAAATCGGGATCGACCCCGCTTGGAATTGAAAACGGACCCTCTTGATTGGAGACCAGCGATCAAGAATAGTTATCACTAGAGGCCGGAAAAATTCGCTGGTTCTCTGACCTGTAGGCTAGCCTCCAAGATTAAACGTGTATTCAAGCAAACAATAGTTGTTTATTAGCAGTTCGATAACACTGTGATATGGGCCTTAATTTAGTTACTTTTTTTACTTACTCAGCGACTTCCGGGGACTGCCATAAGATTCGAGGGCCAACCGCGAAATTAACATTAACTTATAGTATTTGGAATTATAGCTTATTCCTAAAATAAAACGCGAATTTTTCAGGTTTCTAGTTATCACTTAGGCCTATGCATTACCTAGTACAGGATTTTTCAAACCTGCAGTCAAAAATAGTCTAATATAAATTATAAGATTATAGTTACCTTAGGGCCGTGATGCGAGTAAAGATAAGGATTTACATGTGAAATATATTATGGGATGCTTAGTCAATTTAATTATACAGATTTTCACAAAAATTGTTCTGTGTTGAGAAGAGGATAATATTACTACTAGAAAAAGAACGCAGGGGTAAATGTATCAGATTGTGTTTTTGAATGTTATTATAACAAAATTCTCATTTGTTCACGGTTTAAATAGGGAATTTAAATAAAACACCCTATTAGACCTCATAGCTAGAGATTTTATATTATGGCAAAAATATTTTTGCACGTTTTGGTTCCACATCAGCAGCTCTGCTTCATGGTCAGTGAATGTATGTTTTAACTCTCACTTGTCACAGGATTCTACTGGCAAATCACTTACGTATGGTGTCACAGTACCCTTATTTTGAATGATACAATCAAATGAGAGACGTGTCTGGACAAAGACACGCTGCCAATAACCATGAATTGAAACCTTCTGATGTGCACGTAAGATATTGAAACAAAACGGTACAAAAATCTTTTCGAGACAAAATCGTGCCTCTAATTACAGCAAAGTGGGCCTCATCTAAATGAAATAAAGTTAGTTAAAGCATTGAGCCTCGCCCAGTATAATTTACATGTAAATACCTATATTTACTCTTACCTTCAGAAATTCAGCTAAGGAGTTTTAACAGAGAATCACTGTCAAGGGCGGCACCTACCAAGTGAATCAAATTCGTTGATATATTCGGGGAGTAAGCTTTTTACAAAACTATTACAAATGTGCCAATTGTGCCAGTGAACGAAACGGAAACACTCTCCGGACAACAACGGAATGTAATCTACCTGCGCTTGAAACGCATTGCAGCGAGTTACAAGTAATCATATTTGAAAGTAACATCTCAACACGTATTACGTTTGTACATCTATGAAAAGAAAACATATTTCAAACAATGTTTCTATCAGTTTAAAAATTAGGATCGCTTATTGGAAACACGATTTTCGAAACCCTTAAAATGGCTAATAGCAGTATTTTTAAACTGCCGTATCTAGGAAAATTCCGACCGGATTCAAAAAACGTGATAATATAAATAGGCGCTGGAATTTGAGTCATAAGTATCGCAAATAAATTAATACGGTTAAAGTCCCATAGGAAAATGAATAATAGTAAAGCTCTGCGCGCCAGTTGCGGAGTTTGCGTGTAGAGGCGATAATGCGTTACATAGGCCGACCGACGTCACTCTTAATGCTCCATCGGTTTTGTGCCCCACATACACCAACACAGCCTACCTTGATGAGAACCATGCTCATGAAAACACTGTTTGGACGCTCTCCAACATAGCTAAAGCCTGTCTTTTCAGACGGGCGTACTTCGAGATGTATTAACCGGACGTATGGGATATTCAGAAACGTACAATGACTTTTGCCACAGACTTTCAACTGATAAAACAACAACTTCCAGCTTAAAGTTCAAGGTGAAAGTAGATAGATGGGAATCTTGCACTTGCGTTTGGCTCGCTGTGTCATCTAAGGCGTGCTTCAAGGTCGGCCTTATATTTACGACGCTTCTGAAACTGTAGAGTGCAAAACCGCTCATGGTAGGCGAAGCCCTTAGATAAATTAATTTTTAAGGCGCCCGCTTACCGTCCGTGTGTTTGTGTGATTGAGGCACGACGCCAAGGGCAATGTCGACCGGCTCATCTGGTGCGGTATCGCCTCTACCGCAAGACACTGAAACGGCGAGCAGTGGTATCGTAGATCACTCGCCTGACTGACACTTTCAGTGGTGACCCCATCATTTTATTGGTGAAAGTTTTAAGCTAAGTCCATTGCATGCTCCTAGAGTAGTTTCACACGAATTCCGTGCATGGTTTTTCAGATATAATATGTTGGAAATTCTATTTTTAGCTATTTTGAGGGCTTCCGAAATGTATTTTCTAAGCAACGTATTTTAAGTGCGTGTTAGACGGCACTCTTTAGGCCTAACTCTTTAGTTTTGCAGTGGTTTCGAAAATATTTTTCAACGCAAATTAATAAATATGTATCAATAATTCATTCTTACAGTTTTTCAACACTTATATATCATCGTTTGTATATGAATTTTTCTGTTGCAACACAACAAACGGATATTTATATTTTTGCCCCTGAAATATTACTTATTTTATTGTCAACATGAGCTAAAATGAAGGAAAACATTTTTTGCTAGCAAACGGTACATTATTAAAAAAAAAAAAAACTCGTATAAATTTGTGTATTGTATGACTGTTCACAGTCTCAAATTTTTTTCGTAGCGTTTGGTTAAAATATATTCGGGTTATTTACAATTGTTTGAAATAAATGAAAGATCATGGCCTTAATGGATTAATTTGGACATATATCACAAATATGTTTACTATGGATAAAGTTTCTTGAAGAATACAACAGCAACATTGCCGCTCTCAGTTATTGAGTATGATTCTCAATGTCGAAATTTCAATTTGAAAATTCGCATTAAATATATATTTAATACATATGATGAGCGATATATATTTTTTTCATTCAATTCTGTCACAGTATTCTACCTTGGACATATCTGCAAATAGGTATACGGCTATTTTTTTTCTCGATAGCTAACTATTGTACTTGAATTAAGTAAGTAGGCTTTACGTCCCGTCGACAACGAGGTACTTAGAGACGATGCCACATAATTTCATACAAGGACAGGAGCTGGGAGAGGAGTCGGCCATGGCCTTTGTTAAGGAACTGTCTTAGTATTTGCCTGGAGTGATTTCGGGAGACCATGGAAAACCGAAATCAGGATGACTGGAGTCGGGGATCGAACCAGCGTCCTCCCTAATGCGAGTACAACGTACTACCGTTGCGCCACCTATCTCGTGTACTTGGACCTAGTTTTATCGAGAACGTGCAAAAAACACATCTTATTATGTTTCACGTATTTTTAATGCCATGCCCATGTAATAGTAAATAAATATAAAATTAACGGACTCAGCAATAATCGTCGGTTCTGTATCAGTTATGTGTACATTTTCTTAGCGAAAATGGAAAAATTACAAAAGTGGCTACAAACGCTGATTCATGTAATGTCTTAGCTTTAAATTTTGTGTCTGGGCCGCGGATGTCGCAGTGGCTAGAGGAATCGCCTCCCACCAAGGCGACCCGTTGGTCGGCGGGTTTTCTCGGGCTATGCCGTTTCCCTCGCCCTTAATTGAACGTTAAGGGTGTTCAAGTGCGATAAAATCTTAATTTTAATTTTTTTGAAGTGTTGTTAGTTTTGTAGACGACACTTGTGAGTACATTTTACTCATAAGAAACAATTTTTGCACACACAGTTTTCTCATAACGGCGTGTCAAAGTCAAAATGTGCTTGTTACGTTGCCATGCAACTGACCTAATTAAACAAAATTATTCACTGTGAACTCGCATCCCATTAGTTATGCAATAAAACATTAAAAGAACCCGCAACGTAATATTTTGAATTTTAAAAAAATCGTAAAAGTACAGAAAAAACTTGCAAAATTAGCAAATTTTTTTAAAATACAAAAACAGTTCGTAGGGAATTTTCAAATGTTTTATTACGTATCACATAGTATGTTATTTAAGTGAGAATTATTTCACGTACTTAAGTACGTGCAGAACATGCAAATTTTTAATTTGATCCACCGTTATGAGAAAACTACGTCAGCTAAAATTGTTTTGTAAGAGGAAATTGGACTCACAAGTATCGTCTACAAAACTAACAATAATTCATTTAAATATAAAATTATGACTTAATCGCACTTGAACACCCTTAAGGACGCTGCCTTATCAAGAGCTCTGGCGTAAGTAAGGGTAGCAATTTACATTTTAATTTATATTAGGTGAGTCTGTGTCACATTTAAAGGCTCCGCTTTCGTACAGAAACCTTTTCTGCATTGAGACGAGGAAAATTGTGCTACAAAAAAAGCATACATGAAAATTTATTTACTGGTGTTCTTTTAGAATTGAAATTCTTATTAGAGTGGGGCCGCGGTGGCCGAATGGTCAGACCACTCGTCTCCCACCAAAGAGACCCCGGATTGATTCCCTGCGGAGTCGATCCCCCACGTGGGAATTCCAAGCCCGTGCAACAGAGGCAGTGGTAATAACTTTGGGAATGAGCGTAATTTATGAGCAGGAATGGACATCTGGGGGCTGATTAAAATATCACTACCTGCAATTTGCACCGACGCAGCGCAGTGCAAGTGTAGAGCAAGTGAATGTCATCTATCGCATGTGTGAGAGTATTTAATTCCAATGCAGCGCAATCAGACGCAACGCAGGTGCAAAAATTGCGTTGCACCCATAAAAAGCTATATTTAACGGCCCCCTGATGCGATAATTTGGAGCGTGTCCCAAAACTATAGTTTTCCCCCGTGATTTTTAACCGGGGTGCTAGGTATTTAGGACAGGTGAAAACTGGGTCTTGTACGTAAGAGCTAAGGTGTGAAGTAAGCGCCTCTCGCTAAGACGTAGCCAGTTAAGTTTGTCAGTGTATTCTGAGACGTGATCACGAGGCTATAGACCAAAAACAAAACGAACGCAAGCATTTTGTATACATTGCTACTTTGTCGCCAGATTTCCAACAATATTGACGAACAACGCCGCACCAGAATATTCAAGGATAGGAAATATTAACAAGTGAACGAGGGTCATTTTAGCAGAATGGGGTTGGAGGTACTTGTTTCTGTTGATCATATGTTAAGTTTTGGGACTGTCATTTGCACGTTGGTGGCAGTCTTCAGTTTTTGCCAGTTTTGAGTTTGTCGTGGGTGAAGCATCCGTGTATGAGCAGAAGTACAGGTCGTTCGGAGTAAAGCGAGCACTAAAGACTTAACCTTTGAATAAAATCATTAGCCGTTACTGCATATGTCAACATTCACAATATTTACCGTTCTCCTTATATGGTTGGCAGCGAATTGTCGAATATAGTTCCGTGTATTTTCCTCTTTAAATACAACGATACTGAAATTAAATCAAATAAAATCGACATATTTGTGTTTATTATAATTATTAATTTTTTTTGTCAAGATATAATAAATTCCAGCCGACTTCACCGTTTATCTTACACGCGCAAACACCAAGTCACGAGTCCAGACAGGTTAGACATTTCCCGTCGTAAGCCGTTACGCGCGGAAGGACACGAAATGGCTGGAAATAGAAATTAAGCAGGGCTTTTTTTAGTGCTTACTTTATCCCGAACAGCCTATAGTTGTATCGGAATTGTTAGAAATGGAAAAACATTGCGGCACGGGGGCGAGTTGCAGAGCAACGCCAGAGGTAAACCTCATCTTTACTCAATGATCTCGTTGAGGTGCTGTGCTGTGGTCCCTAAGAGCAATGCGGTTCTTCCTCTCGAATACCTCTGTTATAAATGTGTCGCAAGCAAACACGGACATATAACGAAGTGTTGGTTGAAATAAGGAGCGGTTGGCAATCATAAGTGATGTCGTAGTAGCCTCTGAAAGAGGTCGCACGTGTTTCCTCGTGGCCTTGTCCTTGGCCACGAAGACACGGAGGTAGACTCTCCTAACCTAACACGGTAGTTAACTGTGGGAGCCTTGCGGTCATGTCCTCTGCCGGGCTGTCGCCGCCGTCCGTCCGTCCGTCCGTCGTCACGCGACGTCTCTTCCCACGTGAGTTGGTCTGCACGCGACCTGGCCCCGCTCTATCGAGTTCCTCCTTGTAGTGATAGAATCACATATTAAAATGGAATCTATATACATAAAAATCTATGTGTGTATGTATATTTCATATGGACTCCAAAACGGCTGGAGCGATTCTGATGAAATTTTTATGCAATCTTCAGATTATCCCAGCGGGTGATCCTGTGAAGTTTGGTAGCGATCAGATCAACAGAAATTTTTTTTTTACATTTTGCCAATTTTGTGTCATATTTTACCTACAAATTAAATTAAATAAGTAAGTAGGATCGAGACTTGGAAGTGTCCGGCAAGTCACTGTAAAGACATCAATTCTTGGCTATAGATAATTAGTGCTACACGGGTCGCTACTATAATATTATATGATAAATATAACGGCTCAGTTACATTAAACACACGCATTTACACAGTAAAACAAACAAGAGTAAACTTGCATGAACTACAGCCTGTCTAGCTACATGCAATCTTACACAGGGATAAGTACATGCAGAAGGAGAATTTAAAGACAATAAAAAAAAAAAGTTGGATTAGATTCAACTACGGCTTGATACTAATACTGCGTAAAAGCTTTTGTCAATCACGAGCCCAGAAAGCGATCATAGGTTGTCGCACGAAAGACTAATATAACAGAGAATAATAAAGCTTGTGTTGTAGGCTACTTAGCTGTACAGAAAACTGTCATATCTTTGACTATGAAAAGATTGTTTTGCAGTTTTTTAAATGTAAATATGTCCTTTCGGTAACCCAGTTACTCTAGTTAATGAGAGGATTTAATTAATATTATAATTCGCTCTCTAGCAGAACATATTATACTCCCTACTGGAATCAAAATTAGAAAAATAAATCAAAAACATAACTCATGTAATTACAAGATAGTCTATTTGTCTGTCTCTCAACAATTTTGATGTAACTCAAGTAGAATGGCCCCTGTTCAAATTTGCTCTTTTAGTTTGCTAAATGGTCACGTATCCTGACTTCAAAAACTCACATGGTGTCTGCTTATGAAAAGTGTTAAATAATCGTTATATGCCCGACGACGTATTGTATAATACTATCTCTTTTAGGACTTCTCCGTACCCTCAAATTGTTAAATTTTATAACTATATTAGACACTATCAAACTCTCACACACTACATTATTATTAATTTCTCACAAATAAAATATTTTTGGGTTCCGTAGTTTTCGTTCACGCGCATCTTAAACTAGCCATTTGACTATTTTCGCTACTTACCCTGAGCAAAAATTTTTAAAACGGTATGAATGGAAACATTTAGAGTTATACCAAATATATTAAACTACAGACTGACAACGTCTTATTTCACGTAAAATGTGTCTGAATTTAAAAATATTCTTGAATGTACCTATATTTATGCATATATTTGAGTACTGGTATTAAATAAAATTTATGGAAGTAACAAAGGTGATATTCTGTAGCTTAGTACATTTACTTGCTCTCTATATAGTTAAATTCGTATTGTTTGAATAGTTTTTACTTTGGGTACGTAGCGCAAATAGTCAAATCGCTACTTCTGCATGCGCTTGTACGAAACTATAGAACCGAAAAATATATTATACTAGCTGGCCGGCTGCGGCTTTGCCCGCGTGAAATTATGTAATTATAAACAGTAACTCTGGATCAAATATGTGATGAAGGCATTTAACAGCAATCATACTCAATTAACAGTGAACTGTAAATTGTCTTATCTCAGTGTAAAGAGCGCGCGCAATATGCTCGTATGATGTCATAGTAATTCCCATCGCAAAGTCTTGCACGGGATACGAACCCGTAACCCCACCCCTTCCACACCACAACCTTTATACAATACCTGAGTGAATGCTTAAAGACAGGCCATGATAATTATTTCGTATATACAGGCTACAGTCCAAAGAGGTTTTATTTATGAGTAGGTTGGCGAAAAGAAACGACTGTTGAATTATTTCTCCGTGGTCATTCTCTTTTTTCGGGAGACTGTAACATTTTACTGCTTTTCACATCCTTCCTTTTCGAATTTCATAAAATCCTTAATTTGATTTGTAGATATTTACATCAGCTTCATTCTTATCAAAAAATCATCTCGATATCTCGACGGGTATAAGCGGTACAGATGATTATTTGAAATCACATTTTTTTTTTTTTTTTTTTTTTTAAGCTTTCAAGGACGAATTTCGAAAAATCCTGGAATTACCTTTTTTTATATTTAATTAAGATTTATTTTAAAGCAAAAACCATTTCATTGTTTCCACTGGTTTAGGAGATAAGTGGGATTCATTAAAAACTTTGAAAAATTCTAAAAAACACTTTTTAGATATTTACTTAAGCGTCGTTTTAAAGAAAAATTCACCTCACCATTTGAAATGGTTTAGAAGAAATCACGGATTAATGAACAACACATTTACAGCTTTTCAACCCCTTAATTATCGAATTTCGAAAAAATCGAAAAATTTGCCAATGAAGTTTTAAAAAATTATGATAGCTTTCCCAGTTAATAAAATATCAGGGATTAATTATCGAATTTCGAAAACTCCATTCTTAGTGGGTGCCTGCGGGCCACGGGGAAGCTTCCATCAAAATTGCATGGTTTTAGGTCCAGCGGTTTGGACTGTGCGTTGATGAGAGAGTGAGTGTGTCAGGACACTTCATTTTATATATTAAGAATATTATTTTAATACTATTAATGCAACGTGTAAGAGTTGGACAGTGTTTGGCACTTTTATAAAACCAAGTTCGTCCGTACCCAGTGACCCACCACGTCATTTCACGTCTGTATCACCATTTAGTCCGTGCCACTACTTTTGTTTCCCGCCGTAAGAAGCGCTGGTGTAGGTAAGAGGTAGAATTCAAGCTGCGCTTATGTAAGAAATCTAGTTCATCGGCAATCGGAAGATTTCAGTTTTGAGCCAGACGTTCTTACCACAAGAGCAAGCATAAATTTGTCTCCATGCGGATAGCAACACGATTAGCAGCGAAAATTATCCCTTTAAAAAAATTTTATAAGTAATTATAATACATTCCAACATTAAGGGGTATTGATCCCTACCGCCTTGGATTTATCTGTTTCTTCTCGATAACTTCTGTTCCAGTAGATGTATCAAAATTTTTGTCACGACAAGGCATAGATACAAACTTAATCGATTGTCTGTAATTGCTGGAACAATAATATATTCATTATTTTGCAATGGGAAACAGCTAAAAAGGAAAAATTGCTTTATTTACGGGAGCGACTACAGAGGCCGCAACATTAACAGAAACAATGTCATTTGGATTTCAAAAAGTGAATAAAACAATGAACTATGCCTTGTCAGCGTGATAACAGTAAAAAAATGTGTCTATTCCCTGATTTATAAGAAAAACCGTAAAACCGATCTGACAGGGATCGATACCCCTTAAGTGGGGGTACAGCTTTCAGAGTTTTTATACAGTCGTGCCCGGAAATACCCCTCACCATTCGCGACGATGAGTTTAAGATACCTTCTCTTGGCCATTAATCGATTTTACAGTCTATGACGTAAAAGTTGTTCGATCAACACTCAAATGATTCACTATTTAGTTCTGCTGACGATTTTTGTCAGTTTATCGACTGATTGCAGCTAACCGCAAGCCCGCTAGCCGACGAGAGTGAACACCTAGTCTCGGACCGCTGGGGATGGTTGTGTTCGAAAAACCCAGCCGGTGATTCAGATCGACCAACCACAGCGTGGAATGCGAATGACTCCCTGAAAAACACAGCTAGCGGTATTGCCAACTATACGGCAACCACAGTCGCGTCGATCACATCTTTGTAGAGAATACTGGATTTTTTTCATCGCGTCTCTTAAAAGAAATATATATATATATATATATATATATATATATATATATATATATATATATATATATATATATATATATATATATATGAAAGATTTGCAGTGCTTTGTCATCTCAGAAAACCAACAGTGAACAAAGAAAACCAGTACAAAAAAAAAGAAAGCATAATTGGCTTTAGCCGATACATTAATAATGAAACCTGAAAAAAAATCCACAGAATGACCCGAAAATGACGTCACAAACACAAGACTAGAAGGAACAACTATGAAAACACATAAAACAAAGTAGTAGTTTTCTCAGACGAGCCAGTCTTGACAAAAATAATGTCACAAATCTACTAGAAATCGTACAGCTCTTACTGTGCGACTTATTTCATACTACAGAGCGGTACTGCCCCGTCTCCGCAATACCTGCATCATTTCTTATTTCTGCCCACTTAGAAAATTTAACTAAATATTTGAACACACACTCGAGTTGTGCTGCAAATGTTATCGGGGAGTTTAGACCTTATATCGTAATGACTAGTTCATTCCACAGGGAACAAGGCTGCAGACATTAATAATCCGTTCATGAATATTTCTGAAAATTTTTAAAAAAGGCTAAGAAAAATAAAATAATACTACGTCCTTGTGGGTTAATGAAATTAAGAACGTATAACAGTTGCTTCATTGCATTTTTAGTGTATTAAAATATAGTAAGATGTTGTTAATTATGTGAGATTTTCTCATATATATTTTCTTATAGTTACTGTATACAGTTCTTAATGAGTACGAAGAAATAGTAGTGTGAGAAGTGCTATGTTGGTAAAAACTCTTGATACTTACCTTGTGAATTTATACTACGCGTGGTTTGCTACGTTAATTGTTTATAAAGAAAATCTCACTAGCGTCTCTGAATAAATTCAGTAGTTGCATATTAAATTTTTTTTTACTGAAAGCATACACGTCTGTGAGTCGTAGGCACCCCGAGTCATTTTAGCTTTCTCTCTCAAAAAAAAAAAAAAAAGGAAGTGTTGAACCGATACTGTTTTTTTTCTCTTGCGTTATTTTTGTTTTCGTTTACGCTTGTCTTGGTTTGAAGCGCCAGCAGCCATAAAATGCAGCGAATTTTTTTTGATTGATTTTATTCTATACCGTGCGTATTATAAAACACACGTCTGAAAACGTATGAAAACATGCGTTTAGTAATGACGACGGAAAAGCTACGGTGTGGCAGTTGGCAGAACAGGCAACTAAACCACGTAAAGCAAATAACGTTTTGTCTGTTGCATAAATGTCTAGGATTAAAGAACAAAGTTTGTACGTGTAGTTTAATGAACCATTTTAGGTTGAAATACATTTGTCTCTCAGTTTTTTTTTTTTTTTTTTCACATTTACATGCTGGCAGAACTGTAGATCGCTGTTCGTGGAAAGTAATGGAATATTTTATTAATTTGTGTTGCAGAATCATTTCAAGAGATGTCTTTAAAGTTAACTTATAATTCTCTTGCAATGATTCTGCTTCACAAATTTATGAAACATTCCATTATTATTTATGTCAAGAAGTTTACCAAGAACATAACCTATGCTTTGCCGAAGAGAAAATTTTGATAATACAATTGTAATAAGTGTTATGGCTCAAAAACTGAAAATACAATAAAATAGTCTAACACTCCCCCTTACGGAGAAGGAGTCCCGAAGCTGGGGATATTATGAAGTAATACTGGTTTCCTTCCCCCTCCTCATAAAGGGTTGATTCCGGGAGACCGCCACGGAAAATAAATTGGGAGTTCAAGGTGCAAAATGGTACTGTTTAAGCAGTTTCCATAATGTCTGTACCCCACAGGCTTTCAATTCAAAATTTTGTTATGTGGTTAGGCATCTACAGAATTATAGTTTTAAATCTTAACGGTTAAATTTACGCAACAAGTTTAAGTAAAACGGTAATATTGCCTTTCAGAAAAATAACCCTTATTCCCCCGCCACAGAGTGTGCCTCTTCATCATAGTGTCAGGAAATGTTTTTTTTTCTGAAGTAACCATGAATTGCTCATACTGAATAACCTCCACGCAGCAGATCTGGTAAAGGCAGGTCTTTGTTGGCGGGGTTGTGGGACACTGTAACACAATCCTGAGTGCAGCGACTGAGACTGGGAAAGATGGAACGAAGAAACAGGGAACGCAATTTTGTGTCATCAAATATTCAGCTCGCTCCCACGGAGCCCGCAATCTGCGAACCGCAGATTGCCGTGTTCCGCCCACAGCAGCCGCGGGTTCGTTCGGTCGTTTTCGGTCGTTTCCGCCGGGGCACTTCGGCAGTTCCCCGGTACAGTACCCTGCTTCGGGAGGTCAGCGTCGGTTCTCGGTACCGTCTCCCTTCTCGTGACTTGCGCCGCGGGACGCTTCCCAGGGCGGAACGTTCGTGTCTTTCCTCGCGAACAAGTTGGTGCACGAAAATCGAGGCTGAGTAATATTTTCTATTCCCGAGACGAGCATCACGTTCGCTTATTTAGAGGCCGTGCCGTTACCCCACGCACTTTCAACAATAAGACGGTTATTTATTGATGTTCTGTAGATGTTACATGAAGCGTGCAATTATTATAATGCACGTGTTGCAATAATGTAAGTTTAACTTTATGGACGCGTTCAGGTTTTAATTTCGTTCTTGTAGATTTCGTTTAGTCTAAGATATTCTTTGAGACGCTGGAAAATCGCGAGAAAATTTGCTGTTCGCTAGGCTAAAACGTACTGTGTTTAATACGGAAGGTTTCATACGATATCGCTTAGTGTTTATTTGAATTACTGTTTATCTGAACAGTCCCTGTTAGACTGCAGTGTTTTAACACAGAACATGTATGGTTTGTCCAAAAACTGTTCTCACGGGTCACAAACTACATCATCAAATAATAACAGGATAAATATACTACCGTTTATTGGCAACTATGTAGACTTTAAATATTTTTGCTATTTTCTATGTTTCGTTTGTTTTTTATTTACGTAGGTAATTTGCACACTTAAAGTTTAAAATATAAAAAATTTAAATCAGGCCCCACCAGACTGTTTTGGCCCCACCGCCCAATTGGATCAGCAGCATGATGCTACCTGCTACTACCGCTACCATGAGCTGTCACGGCTACTGAATATTTGCTCACACAGACGTCAGGAAAGTGTGTGATAAACTTTAGATTATCGTAGGTGTCTTAAACGGTTTGGAAAGGGATGGCATCCTCCTCTATTATTTACATTATTTTAAACTTTTAATTGTTGTATACTTTTTTGTATTATTAATTGCAAAACGTAATTTCCATTTGCATCAGTAACTACAATTGTATGTAAATATAATCCATTATCACAAAATCATTAACTGATATTATAGCGTCCGAAATCCGATTTTGTATAACAAATTATATCCCCTCCAAATAAACATAGAAAACGACGTCCATCCCTAACAGCACAGGATATCCCAGGTAAGTCCCATATTTGTCCCGAATGTGCCAAATGTGTATCGGACATACATATGATATCCCTAGAATATTCTAACGGTACATCATAATTTTTTTATAATCCATTACAAATAGAAATATGTACGTATGGATTTCAGTAATGTACATTTAAAACACACTGAAACATTTTAAAATGTTGAGAATTTTTTTTTTTGTAAATTCTCGAAGTATATCCATAGGATATCCCAAAATAATTTCCCCTGGATATCGTATAAGTACGTCAATGGGATATCCCTACTGTACACAGTGAATGTCCTTATAGGAAAATATATTTTTGTTTTCCTTGGATACTGCTGGGGCCCGATTAATATCGCTATTCAGAGGTGCAGCGCATAATTTGCACCTGTGTAGCGTCGCTTTGGAATTAAATATGACAAATGCGGTATGTCCCACGGATATCCCAAGCGTGATCACTGGGGCGTCTCAGGGTCATCCATGGGACATCATACAGATATGATATTATAGAATATCCTAGGGATATCCTTCAATCCGAAAAGGACATCCAGTGGACATCCATGGGATGGCCTTTCGCTGTTAGGGATGTAAATGACTCAGCCATTGTTGATCTGTTAGAAGTGGAAGTTTTATTTCGATAAATATCACAACTAGTTCGCTATAAGGAAATATCTGTAACCCCAGCACTAAAGAAGTTTTGTTTTGTTACGAGACAGCGCCTGGGCCACACATGCATGGTCGCAACGTAAATTCTCCGTCCTCCTCATCAGCTGAGTGCATTACCGCTCACGTGTTGTGCCTTCTGTATAGCGGACAGTAGTGAGTCATATTACGTAGTATCGTTACCTATTCGTGCTGATTTACGAACGGAGAAGATAGTTACGGAAACGATATCCACTAAAAGAAAATCTCTGGATGTGGTCCGTTTATCGCTGTCACTAGAAGTGCGAAGAATGATATGTGTGAAGTCGCACTTAATATAAACAGGTTGATTCGGCAGAGTTTGTTGGGCGCTTAGGCTGGTACACGAAAGGCGGTGGTGTAACTACACAACGGGAAGAGGGGTAATAAACGTACCATAGAAATAAGTTATAAAATTGGTTAAAATATTTTTGAACTTTTACAGAACAATGCGAATTAATTTTCTGAAAATATATTTCGTGGTTGGCTTTTAATTCCATTTTAAGTTGCTTGATATTATTCGAAGTAAAGAAACGCCAAATTACGAGCAGCAATGAGGGAGGTTTGGAAAATAAATAATTGTATCGCAATTATTAAATTCCAGAAATTTTAATTCTGCAAAATTGATTTTGTAAATTCGGTTACATTTTTTTTTTTTATGTTTACATATATGTTCATCCTTATGCATCACTCACGTCAAATTACCGTTGGTAACATTCTATACAAATGCTAAACGTCACGACGCCACAGGGAAAAACTGTCATTTGACCACGTTTAACTTTCGGGGAGGAAAAAGAAAAAAAAAAACATGGGGATACGGGTGACGCAACACGACGGATTTGCGGTAGAGCAACATCGTCGCCGTTGTGACGGGAATCACCTGTAAGACGCTGTGTTGACTTCGCGACAGGTGTCCACCCGTCTACTCGGCGTGTGCCCGTGCAAGTCCTTGTAACTCGAACAGGACAAACAAATACTTACCGAAGATAACCGAAGTTGCAAGCTTACAGAATGACAACCTACGCATCGGAAAATAAATTCTAAATGAAATACACACTGAAACTATGTATCTATACCAACTAATGTAATTAACAAATAGTTAATTTTATTTATTATTTTCAAAAATTACATGTAATCAAAAATATTATGTTTTGAGGACGGTTATTGGTGAGGCCGGCGACGTCAGGAATAAGAATTGTATTCAATTTCATATTCTGATGTTGGACTCTTTGTAGAGAGGATTCCTGCTAACTTCAGACGTATTAGATTAAAATAAGGTATCGCCATTTAACGCTAATATGATCTCTATATACTTCCTGTGCCCTACTTCCTTCAAGCAAGCTCCTGCAAACCAACCAGATTCCAACGATCTCCTAATTAACGTGACCGCCTGGGTAAAAGTATTTTGAGCGTTCGAAGCATATAAGTGTGGAAGCAGTTAGGACGACCCAGCACGCGAATCACGTCTCACGCTAGCCCTTAGGCGTAAGTCACTGAATTGACGTGCAGTCATCTCGCCGACAACTCATCATCTTTACGAGTCATTTAGAGAAGAAACTATCATTTCATGACGTCATATTGTACAGCCTATTCCATTTGAAAGATTCTGCGCCAAGATTCTCGTACCTAAAAAGGACAGTAAAACACCAATTTTCGCCATTTTCTGCGACATGTGCTTTAATGTGTAGCGGTGAACCTGAAGTGGACATACACACGTGTAAAGTTCTTTGAATGTTGTTCCTAAACAGACATCCCTCATGCGTGGTGCACAGTTTTTTAAGATACGTTAAACAACAACGACGATACACCCCAACACCGAAAAATCCTACTGCAGGCATACCAAGAGAACAAATTAAAATAAAATCGCTAAGCTTGGTGGTGCGAAATTTACTGATGTTTAGAGCCAAAGAATTCTGCAGCAACTTGGTTCAATGCCTTACGTGCACATATGCAACACTGCTTCGTAGTTATTGATAGAATATAACTGGAGAGAGGCGTGACTCATTTGATTGTACCAACCAGAACAATGTTACCACGACATCACACGTCCGTGATTTGCGGGTAGGTCTCCGATACGCCATAAGTCAAAAACTTCCAATCACTGACGTCACACACGTAAATGAGTTACATCTTCGAAATGCCCCGACGTATGCCATATTGCCGAATGGAGTATATGTGTTGCCCACAACGCTAAGTACTCACTTGAATCCAATGACCAGAAACATGAAAAATTCGGGGATAATTTTTGCCAGCAGAATAGAATCCAAATGGCTGTAGCACAGTTCTATGGCTCCCGTTGGCCGACAGTGTCGTGGCCTGACACGAAGAATGCTTCTAGTCAATATTTAAAAATTCCGTGCCAGAGTGTCCGACTCCGTAAGCCGATAATGACGTGGCCTGTCGTGTAGAAAGCTTACGTCCAGTAATTATAAAGATGGTGGTTTATCGCCGGAAAATTGGTCTGTTTTCTGGGTTTCAACGTACGTTCAGGCCGTTCAGCTTATCAAAACCTCACTGGCTTTTCACTGTACGTGGAGCTGTTGCCCTATTTGACTGAGCCAATAGGAATCCAACTAATTTAATATTTCATGCCTGTTGTTGGTCTGCAGACAGCTACGTTGTGTCAGGCGTGCATCGCCCAATCACAATGTGGCGAGAAACTACGGCGTTTTCAAGGGTATGTTGGTATTTCATCATATCTACCAATAATTAAAAATTCCATGTTACAATTACCAATGAAACCACAGATTGTGCCCTAGCATGTACAGATAGGGCAGTCAAGTCAAATCTGTCACCAAATAATACTCGAATTGAGCAGGTTTCTACTGTCACCAAAACCTGCAAGAACTTTATCCCGTGACTAGGAACATGAATTTTCGGCGAAAAGATTGTTGCCCCACTTTGTTTCAGTGCCGTACGTGCGAACCTGCAGCTCAACGTTATGGCTACTTGCAGGGTGTTTTTGTGCAGAGTCGTTATTAATTTGACTGTGCCAACCAGTACACGGATAACTGTGACACACGTCACGTCTGTGATTTTTTGGTTTAAGGCGGCCGCCTACCCCACGCTTCAAATGCGTTGCAGTGTGTTCGTAAACAGGTTTTTTTCTACGAAAATATTACACGTGTGACTATTGTGCCAACGTACGAAAAGAAAACAAACTTCAGACAAGGTCGGAACCTCATTGTTAAGACGCCATGCTCATTAAAAACCACTTTTTCTAAGCCCCCAACATGGCTAAAAACGGCCTTTTCAGACTTCCGTACTTCAAAATGTACTAATCGGATGTATGTAAAATTCAGATTGCAACCTGCACTGAACTTATTTGCAGACTTTTCACCAATAAAATTATATGGTCACCGCTTAGTGTCCCATAGTAAAAACCGTTCGGCGGGAACCTTGCACGCTAGTTCAGGGCTTGCCTCGCTGAGGCGACGCGGCATTTGATGTGCACTTCAAGGTCGACCTTACTGCTCCGTCGCTTTTGAGCCTCTCACGCGCGGGTAGGCGGCGCCCTTAACCTCAAGACGCTGGGTGTTACGGCATCCAATCACTGGACCACAAAGCAGAGATGCAGGTGCGCTCGTAAAGGCACTGAAACAAAGTGATGCAAAAATCTTTTCTCGAAATTTCCTGTCTCTAGCCATGACACCACGGTTGTGGTGAAACTCTCTGTACTCAGTGGAGAAGCAGTCAATGCAGAACCAACCAAACCACAATAAAACGTAAAGCGGTGTATAACAAGTCACCAAGTTAGCACAATCAGAGTAAACTTATACTAGACTCGTATATAGGTTTTTCGGGATAAAGTGAGCACTCAGAAAAGCCCTGCAAAATTTGTATTTTCAGCCAGTTCTAGACCGGAAGTGTCTGGATACGTCACTTAATGTTTGCCCGTGTAAGATAAATTATGCAGTAGGTAGGCTCCTTTATAGTTGGATCAAAAATTTTATAAAATATATAAAAAGAAAAATAAATATGTTGCATTTAGTTGAATTTGTTTCAGTGTTGTTGCATTTAAATAGGAAAATACGCTGGACTGCATTTGGTTAATTCGCTGCCAACCATACAATCAGTAAGGCAACCATTGTTAATGTTAAACTATATGCAGTAACGACTAGTGATATTTTTCAAAGGTTAATTTTTTAGAGCTCACTTTATCCCGAACGACCTTTAAGGAGGAATGTTACACGATTTCCTTGTATTTTCAGTTTTTGAGCCATAACATTTATTCACATTGTATTTTCAAAACTTTCTCTTCGACAAAGAATTGAATATACTCATGTTAAAATGCTTGACATAAATAATAATGGAATCTTTCATTAATTTGTTCTTGAAAGTTTACCTATAATTCTCTTGCAATGATTCTGCATAGAAGAGAAAACGGGACAGAAAATACAAAAACACGCTTCGCTTTTAGCCGATGTTCTCACGAAAAAAATAAGTTACTAAAAGGTTTCAATACCGATATATATTCACAAAGGACTTATCTAGATTACTATATTTAAATTATTTGTTTAATAGAAGAACATGTAATACAAATAAATGGCACCATATTACAGTACTTCGCTGAAATCCCAATTAATTTGTATAATCGTATTGATATTCCAGTATCAAAACTTCTCCTACAGTAACGGAGCTAAGGCTTTTGTCTTTGCTTCCAACAGGTTTTACTGTAGTAGTTATATTATTCTTTGAGACATTAGAATAAACAAATCATACTGAAATAATGCTAATTTAATAACTAGGACGCTCCTTATATTACATTCCGTGGGCTCAGTCACCTTTTACGATATCTCTTTCGAGCGAAAACCATATTCTGCATTGAGACAAGGAAAATATTCCTACATGGATAACACTGTTATAGGGTGATTTTTGAGAGTGAAAACGCTTTGATTGCTCGTTGTTTCACGGTACTGAAAGAGCCTAAAACATCCTTTAGCAATGTGGACCGCACTGAGATGAATAAAACGTCAGTGGTGGCATACGTGTAGCTTCGATAAATACTGAACCACATTTATAGTATAAATATATTATTGCTCACGCAAAGGCCTGTTAGTAGGAAATAGATAGAGCTGGCGCAAGGGCTGGGGGCTGAAGAGCCGAGGAGCCGCTTATGATACAATCAAAATGGCCGCCGTGACGTCCGCTTTGTTTGTTGACGTCACGACCGCTTTGCTTGTTAACGTCACGACCACTATGCGGTTTGTGGATTTTGATTTTTGGTTTTCGAATTTTGGTTTTTGAATATTGATTTTTTTATTTCGGTTGTCACTTGTTTTTCCCGCTCGCCGGCTGCTACGCGGCCACGTTGTTTACATCATCTGCTTGTGACGTCATTTTTTTTCGACCATTGCTGTTTTTCCCGCTCTTGATCTGTGACGTCATGATTACATTATTGGCAGGTAGGCGCTGCTGTCGCACTTTGTGTTTTTCGTTGCCTGCCATGCTGCGCTGCAGTCGGCAGACGCCATGTTTGTTTACATAGATAACTGCTAGAGTGTGTTAGTGTCGCTGTTGTTATTAAGGGCGAAGTTGCTCGGGCTATTGAAAACGACTTTTCACTTTTTGTACGGCAAATTTTTAAAAAAGCAAAAAGTACTTTGATGTGCGTTTTTAAAATATTTTTGTGTGTAAATTATTTTATTGGAGTAAGTTACTTGGTTTTTGTTTTTGCCTGTATTTCCGTAACTTGCAAATTCTGACTATGACATGCCGCTATGGGAAAACTATGTGAGCTAAAAAATGTTTACAAGTGGAAAATGTTGTCACAAGTAACGTCTACAAACGAGCACTGTGTCGTACAAATATAAAAATACTAATATCTGCAATGTGAACATCCTTAAGAGGGCGTGGTACATAAGTCAACGCTAAAAGCATTAATATATAACTCTTGGTTTCTTGAAGTCAATTTGCGAAAATTAAACAATAGCAATCCTAGACAACAGTTTTACCCAACGTTTTAAACAAAATTGTTTCCAGTGTTATGTACTTCTGAGGCACAATCTCTTACGCCGGAACCTCGTGCATTTATCTGCGGCGCAAGAGATAACAAGTAACGAATTAGTAATTTTGGATACTTATTTACTCATAAAGTTGGCAAATACCATTATCTAGGATTGTCATTGAGTACATTATCCATATTGGCTTCGAAAAAAGTGTAGAAATCAATTGATGTTTTCAGCATTTATTTATCTACCACGCACTCTTAATGCGGCCATCTGCCTTGTAAACAGTTCTGCAGCTTGCTAGCAGAACTCTTTTTGCCTAAGAACTTTCTAGGCGTGTTTCTAATGTGTGAATTTATTAAAAGAACTAACACTTAAAACGATATCGGAATGGTAGTTTCAGAACATCACGTTAATTAGATGGCAAAAACAGTTGTTTCCAATCTGTTATATCTGAACTACTACTGACGGGATTAGTGCGAAACTACGATAGAAATATGTATTGGACTTTGCTTAAACTTTCTATAAATAAAATGATGGTGGGGTCACCACTGAAAGCGTCAGTCAAATGAGTGATCTACGATGCCATTGCACGCTGTTTCAGTGTCTTGCGGTTGATATGATACCGCACGAGATGAGCTGGCCCTGGTGCCGTCCCTCACTCACTCAAACACACGGCCACCAGGCGGGAGCCTTAAGGGTGTTAAAGTGGGGAAAAATCATAATTGTATATTTGCATAAAACAGGATTCTGTTACAAAAAATATATCTAAGCCAGTTTTCCCATAATGGTAGTTTAAAAACAAAATTTGCATATTTTTAGTTCACACCCCCCCCCCCAAAAAAAAACTAATCAACATAATGAAACGAAATAATTCGCAGTGAAAGTACATGTCCTGGGCTAGGGCTTTAAGTATATAGAAAGTCATTTAAAAATGTTTTGTATTTTTTAAAAAAATTTGAAATTTTAAAATGTTTCCTACTTTTAGGAAATGTTTTTTTAGTGCAAAAATATTTTGTATTGGAAGTTTATATACTTAAAGCCCTAGCCCTTGACATGTACTTTTACTGTGAATTATTTTGTTTCATTATGTTGATTAGTTTTCGGATGGGTGTATGAACTAAACACATGCAAATTTTGACTTTAAAACGCTATTATGGGAAAACTGGCTGAGCTAAAAAAATTTTATAAGAGAGAAATATACCTTAAGTAAAGTTTACAAATCTAACACTGTTTCAATCAAACATAAAATTAGGCCTAATATTATTTCCCCACTTGAATGCCCTTAATGCTCGGTTTCAGTCGCCATATCAAATTTTATTATTTTTCACTTTTTTGGAATTCTAAGAAGAAAAATTGTAATTGTGAGACTACACCTCAAATTCTATTTACATTTCGCTACAGTACATACTTTGTGATTTAGCTGTTAACTTATAATTACGCCGCAATTTGTGTGGCAAATTCTTTTATAATCATAATTTGCCCGACAAATCGCGACGTAATTATAAGTTAACAGCTAAATCGAAAAATACGTACTGTAGCGAAATGTAAATAGTATTTGAGGAATAATTGCATATTTAACATTTTTCTTCTCAGAAATCTAAAAAAAAGCGAAAAATAATAAAATTCAATATGGCTACTGAAACCGAGCCTTAAGTGAGGCATGGCGATCTAGAGCAGCGTGCAGACCGTTACGTCACCTGGAACCTAACGAACGAACAGATTTTTTTCAGACATGGTCGTGGCGATGTCGCGGAAACGGACATCCTGGCTAGAGCACGAGATACAAGGTGCGCGGTGCAAGGCTCTTCCTCCGGATAAAGTACCTCGTATCTTTCTTGGAACTACAGTGTGCCAACACTAAACACGATCGCCTCGGTGCGACGTATTTGGCACGCTCGAGTACAAGAAGTTCGGCAGCGGGCGAAACGTCGTCGTGTTCCACGGCAAGCCCTATTATAACGCGACTATACACGGCATCAAGGCTGTTTGTTCCACAGGGGAAAAAATATATAAAATTTAATATTTGTTTGAAGCAGTGTTAGTTTCGTAAACGTTAACTTGGAAGTACATTGTACAAAAAAAATTAGCTCAGACAGTTTTACCGTAATGGCATTTCAAAGTAAAAATTTGCATGCTTTTATTTCATACACTCCCCTCCTCCCTCCGAGAACAAATTAACATAATGAAACGAAATAATTCACAGTAAAAGTACATGTCGCTGGCTAGAACTTTGCGTGTACAAATAGCGATTCAAATAATGTTTTGTATTTTTGTAAAATGTCTGAATTTTGAAAATATTTTACTACATTTAGAAATTTTTTTAAATACAAAAATATTTTGTAATGGATTTTTATATGCTTACATAATGTAGATTGATTTTTCGGGGGGAGGGGGGAATTATTAATTAAAAACTTGAAAAATTTAACTTTGAAATTACATTATTGGAAAACTGGCTGAATCATTTTTAAAGAGGATAATTTACTCCCAAGTAACGTCTGCAAAACTAACATTGTTTCATACAAATATAAACCTAACGATTCTCTCTCTCTCTCTCTCTCTCTCTCTCTCTCTCTCTCTCTCTCTCTCTGGAATGCCCTTAAGGACGTCGCCTACCTGCGCGTTAGAGGCTTAAAAGGTCGACCTTGAAGCGCGCATCAAATATCGCATTGCATCTCCATTTTAGGCCTAGAGAAAATAAGGACCTTAAAAGTTTATGTAGGTGCGTAACAGCCTTAGAATTCTATCCTTAATCAGATATTACTCGGTTAAGTAAAGCTGATTTCAAATAAATTCTAATAAGCTTTTGTTGGCCGCGGCTCTGTATAACGCTTGGTGGTTTGGGCAGACGGCCACCTTAATTAAGGTCGTTCAAGTGGCCACAAACTATTATATTTATTTTCTGTATATTTTTTTTATATTTTATTGATTACAAGTCTAGTGTGAGTGAGGTGCCAATAAAGGTACAACATAAATTTTAAAAATGTAAATATGATAACAATAAGAACTTTAATTTTGTGCATTTTTGAACATAAATTACGATATTATGATTTGCTGCAATGTTGATTCTCATTTTGCAATGAATGTTATAGAAACTTGTATTTTAAAGAAATTTTATGAATAGAGGCCGGAAAATTTCGCGGTTTCAGTGACTCGCACGCTATAATCCATTGTCCTGTACATACGTCCTGTATATACGTCTATTCGTTCATTGTCCGCTGTTCCACTGAGTAGCAGCTAGTTGACTAATGGATGGTGCTTGTGTATGCACAGGACAGTGCATTCTATCATGCAGGTCATTGAATCCGCGAATTTTCCCGGCCCCTAGTTATGAAGTCTTATTGATGGATTTGTATGTAGTTGTAATTAAATTCAGAGTAAATGTAACTAAACATTACACACTGATTAATAGCGAACGAATTTTCTAATTCTGTCATGAAGCTGCTTTGGCATCGAGAAACACTTTGGCAAGACGTGTGAGTAAATAATTTTGTTAATTTGTATTGCATTAAATGTTACGTTAAGATGTTCGTAATTGTATTTAAAATGTTCATACAAAAAAGTTTCCCGTTGATTTCGATTCTGTCATATTTTCTTTCATGTGAAATCACAAAAACAACGGAATACCCCTAATACTCTTAACAATAAAATTTAGGAAATTGAAAATCTTTAAATTGTTATTCCAAATAAAATGTAATATTTAAATAATAATTTGTTCACACGTCATAACAAAAAATATTTGACCGATAGTCGAATTATGAATTAATTTGTTAGTTTCACTTCCCCGTAGAAGAAATTATTTTTAATAATTCTTAGCTACAGTAAACTTTTTTTTTTGCGTAGCAGTCAGTGTGTTGGAGGTTAATTGTGTTACATTTCATAAAAACCTTCTATCCAAGATGCGGAAATGTTTTTAAATGGGTAGGTGTTAAAATTTTAAATGGTTTTATTGCCTTAAGAAACGTTATCTGAAAAAAAAATTTGCTGTTTACTTTTTTTGATAATGATGTTTGTTCGCATGGTCCTTGCTCAAGTAAGAACACACCATAACTTAATTAGCCGTTGCGAAATTGTCTTCCTTATTTTTAATTTACTTCTTCTACTCTTGCAATTAAAATTCTTTAATTTGGTTCCCTGTGATCCGTGTTCTCTCACCGACTCGCGTCGAAAAATACCCCACAACATTCAGGAAGCGAAAACAACACAGCTGAACATGAGAAAGGACAAGCTACGATGCGCGGCAAGGGACATCGGAAGTCATTGACCTCTACCCTCCCGCAGAAGTTGTGTGGGACCGGGCCGTTCCGAGCCGAGCTCGGCCTGTACCTGGAGGGGAGCGCGCTACCTGTCCGTGCCGAACTCCACCCCGCAGCGTCGGGCGGTCGGCTTTTGTCTTTCAGAGCGGTCTACACGCTGCGTGCAACTCTAGGGAAAACAAAACAGTACTAAGGTTAATTCTACTACATTTGGAAAGAAAATGTGTTTTCTTATGAAAGAGTTTGGCATAGAGAAAATGTCTGCCTCTAGTTTCGCTGCTATCGATAAGGGACCAGAAAAATACGAAACCGTAGTAAAATTAAATTCTAATAGGTTTTGAAATGACAAAATATATTTAACTGAATTTTAAAGAGAAAAGATACCAATTTCGGGTTATAATTTATCAACTTAATGCAAACTTAAAATTCAGGAAAGCTCCGTGATTGGTCGGTCATTTTACACTCCTTGCCGATGCCAGCGCTCAAGAGGCAGAAATTTTCCCTGTGACAAACTTTAAACATTGATCCCTCTAGCCTGCAGTATAGTTAAACTTAACAGTACTTATCGAAGATATCTCGAAGTCTGGGTTCTGCTGACGTACAACTGCAATAAAAAATTTAATACTAACAGAATACATTATAGTTAGAGGTGATTTATCGCGGGAAAAGTTAACTGTCTGCTAAGCTTCAATGTAATGTATTAATTTCTGACGCTTTTATTTCGTTACTGGCGAGTCCCTATTAGACTGGGCCAATGATAACTCTGGTGCGCTACTACTGAACATATATGATTCGTCTGTAAACAACTAGACTATGCTACATAACTGCCGGGCAATAATACATGACGCAGGACTCTACACTGTGCAGAATACGCTGGCAGAATAAATTCTGGCGATTTTCCACCATCTCTAATTATGGTATGTAACTTAAGTGAGTGTCCAATGTACAATTTAAACCTGTGTAGATATTCTCTTTTAAAAAACGCTTTTAATGTAAACATTTGCTAGAAACTTTTCGAAGCATCTCTTTTCAGTACGTTATATTTTAGCGAATGCAAGTCTAACTCAATCAATAGAAAAAATATAGGATGCATGAAACGTCTACGAACATCAGAGAGTTAAAATTTGTGTTTCATGTAGTTATTTTTAGTTGACACTATCAGACTAACATAGAACCCACTTCAACTAACTTCTTTTCGGCAAAAAATGGAACAAATAAGGATCTTAGTTTTGAACACAGTTAATATTATTTTTTTTTGTGGAAACCTGAGTTTAAAATAGAAGTTTCTTGACGAAAGTTAGATTTTCCGGGGTTTCGGCCCGGGAGTGGCGGTTGCTACAATGAAGATTATAATACGTAAAACATAAACGCTATATATATATATATATATATATATATATATTTATATTTATATATATATATTCGTTGATTGTAAACATATATTTTTCAGCTACTGAAGAGAGAAATACGATCATTACTTAAGTTATAAGGAAGGTAAGAAGATATAAATATTATAATATGTTAGCAAAATATATACAGGTGTCTTAAAACAACTAAATATAGTTATTTCATGCTTTTTCTTATATTTATATTCTCGCTCATAAATAAAAAGAAAGCTTTAAATAAATGTTGTACTTGAATTGACTCGTGTTGTTTCCCGTCATTTCTTATTGAAAGAACACAAGTTACCGAAACTCGAATTTTAAATTGTGTTTTAAAAATTTCGCCCCAGACCTTGGATTTGAAAATTGTGTTTCCCAAGCTAAACTTTCGTACGATGGTATGAGCTATAACTGTGTTCTTGTATGCTTGTTGCTAGATGGCATTTCACGCTCTTGGGTCGTAGGACGGTGCTTGCAAGCGGAGGAAGAAACAAATAAGACTAAACTCGCGTTCCTCCCCGAGGGAAAGGCTTGAGAAACCAACCATGTCCTCTCTCGAAAAACAGTACAACGCCCCTCGCAATGTCAATGCCAGGAAACAAACAAAGGCGATGGTAGGGGACGACTAGGGAGATGTTTGTGTTGTACGCAAATATGCGGAAAAAACGGGCTGAAATTTCCGAAAATTGACGAATATACATATAGGCTAAGGTGTTCAAAGATTGTGCACTGTTAATCTCTGACAGTTTTATACTATTAAGGGCCTCGCCTACCTGCGCTTCAAGTGCGTTGCAGCGTGTTCGAAAATACGTTTTTTAAAGAAACTATTCCACGTATGCCCAATGTGTCTGTGTACGAAAATAAAATACACTCCAAATTATGACTCAAGAGTCGTTCCAAAGCATCGCGTCGATTAGAAAAATAATTTCGGAGCTTCTCAAAATGGCTAAAAAGCTTTTTTTAAAACTGTTACATCTGAAAAACTACTCGCGGGATTCGTGTGAATCTACTCTAGGAGCATGCAATGGACTTTGATTAAAACTTTTCACCCGCAGAAAAGAGGGGTTTACCACTGAAAGTGTCAGTCAGGAGAGTGATCTACGATACCGCTCTCCCCCCGTTTCAGTGTCTTGCGGTAGAGGCGATACCGAGCCAGATGAGCCGGTCAACATCGCCCTTGGTGCCGTGCCTCACTCACTCAAACACACGGCCAGTCCTGTACTGCAGGCGCTAGATGTCGTGTCTGAGGTATGGAAACAGGCAGGCAATAAGGTCTAGGCTGGCTCCTGCGTCAACAATCGTATCGTCTTTATGCGCGGGGCGTGAAAACGGCGTGCAGTGTCTCGGTCGTTGGCTTTTTCCTCAGGGACTTCAAGGGCGTCGCCTACCCGCGCGTGAGAGACTCAAAAGCGACGGAGGAATAAGGTCGACCTTGAAGCGGGTATCAAATGCCGCGTCACCTCAACGAGCCAAGCGCTGAAATAGCGAGCAAGGTTCCCGCCGAACGGTTTTTACTAAGGGACATTAAGCAGTGACCATATAATTTTATTGGTGGAAAGTCTACAGCTAAGCTCAGTGCAGGTCGCAACCTGAGTTTAACATACATACGGTTAGTGCATTTTGAAATACGGCAATCTGAAAGGGCCGTTTTTAACCATGTTGGGGGGCTTCGAAACAGTGTTTTTAATGAGCGTAATAAGGTTCCGACCTTGTCTGAAGTTTGTTTTATTTTCGTACGTTGGCACAATGGGCACACGTGGAATATTTTCGTAGAAAAAAACCTGTTCACGAACACCCTGCAACGCAAAATAAAAAATTTTAAAATTCAGTATTTTTTTAATACAAATAATTTCTATTCTGTTCTATTTTTATGAACATGAAATTGTAGCCTGAAATGCATTTATCCACTGTGATTTTTTTGAGTTTGGTGTATCAGTTGGTTTTAGTGTAGTCCTTAAAACGGAAACAGGCAAAATATGACTTTAAGAAGCCATTGCGCGAAAACTATGAGAGATAAATAAAAAAATTTTCATTAGAGCCAAATTTAGTCACATGTTGCGTCTAAAATAAGAAATAAAATATCTGGTACAAATAAAAAATTAATAAAATGATGATGAAAATTGTGGTAGACTGCGCCCTTAAGCGGTGACCCTACATATTTTGGTTTTGTGATTCTGGTTGGTAATTTTTTACGTGATAGCAGTCTGAAAAAGCCGTTTTTGGCCATTTTGAGATGCCCCGAAACTATGTTTTTAAGCATGATATCTAGACAACAAAAGTAGAGGAGCATTTTCGTAGCTAAAGATATCGAATGCACGTTTAGTTGTATCTCTTAATAAAAATTGTCTCCTAATACACTGCAAACACAGTTCAAGCTCCAGCTGTTTAGGGCTCTTAACGCAGGAAGAAAATTGATTTCGCACTGATCAATGACTGCGCTAAACCGTCAACAATATGTCGTTTACAATTTTCGTGTGCTTTGTTACAAGCGTTTTATTCGTCCATTAAGCTGTCCGTAATGATAATAAGAGGATGATCAAACATACACGTGGTTTAACCTCTTCAAACAGAATAATTATATTTAGTGTGAAATCTCTAAACACACAAATTTTGCAACAATAGACTTAGTATATTCTCCAAGGAAAACGAATAAACCTCATATTTGGTGCGCTGGTGTAGTTAAATTAAAAATAAACAAAGGCTTATCCTTATAAAGGGAAAATAAATTTTTGATTGCCGTTATCTCCTACACAGGAGAGTTGGAGGCTACTGACACCTAAATTAAATTATATAACTAAAATTTTATTTGATATTTTACGTGCATAATGCTACGTTTGATATAATTTATTGTTAAAATAACCTTGAAATACTTCATATAAATCTAGCATCGTCTCACAAGATGACAATTCGTGTTTATTAATAAATGGTTCATATTCTATTGTATAACTCTACAAAATATATTCGTTTGGTCTTGACTTGTGTGGTATTACCATAAGCTAGCCTAATTTTATTTCATTTTTCGAACCTGCCGTTGGTCGGCGCATTTTCTCGGGGATCTCCTGTTTCCCCCTCCCATTCATTCCGGCGCTGCTCCATGCTCACCTCATGTCACCCCTTACCAGTGCTAAAGACCTCGATGTTAAGCGCTGACCAAAATCTCTCACTCATTCACGACGCATCATGTGTGTAACTTGTAATTGAACGAATTTTTTTTTTTTTTTTTTTTTTTTCAGATTTGCTCTCACCTTACATAAAGTAGCCAATATTTCTGTAATACAAACATTTTAACTAACCCGCATTTGCATTTTACGTTTACAAAACTTCTCGTAGAACTCATTCGTTTCTACCGTCGCGTGTGAATAATTATTTGCCAAGAAAAATTTGCTAAATTACAATTTTACTACGCTGTCAGTAGGTCGAGTAGTTACTAATGTAATTTTTTAACTACGAAACTAAGAAGCATTGCGAGATTTCACGAAAATTCGCTTTTAAACTACTACGAAAAATATCAGTAATTTGGACTTATGTCCTGTATTATTCTATAGTATATTTACTATAACGTACAACAATACAATTACGCAATTTGTTCTTTAATTGTACTTTCAGTCGTCGTGTCCCTCCTTGAAATGTTCGATATTAGAAGTACGTTAAACTTGATGAACTCTAGTGGCCAGTCTTTACAGACAAGAACCTTTAATTCAGTATGTTAATTCTAGTCACACTGATGAAAATTCTGAAATTCAGATCTCAAGTTATGTAAGAAGTCTGTCTCTACGTGAAAACAAAAGTGCGTTGCAAATTCAGGGTTAATAAGCTAATGGCCCGTGGCTGTATATCGTCATTGATTACGTGAACGAGAGGCGAAGACCAAATTTATTCTTCACCGTAACGTAATAAAAAAAATTAAAAAAACAGACGTAGCAGCCAAAAATCAAACCTATTTTCATGCTTAATGGCAAATTGAAGAATTGAACATTTAAAAGAGATGCCTGCTTATTTCTCGTGTTTTTTTTATTCTGGAGGACAATGCTTGAATTGCACTTTCTACTCACGTCTTCCATTGCCTTGCATGTCAGTTGTCGAGGGGTGGCCGAGGGGTCAGACCTCTCGCCTCCCACAAAGGCGATCCGGGTTCGATTCCCAGCCAGGTCTGTCCCCGGATTTTCGCATGTGGGAATCGTGCGGGAATGATGCCCTTGGTCAACGGGTTTTCTCGAGAATCTCCTGTTTCCCCCTCTCTTTCATTCCGGCGCTGCTTCATACTCACATTATGTAACTCTCACCAGCGCTAAAGACCTCGATGTCATTCGCTGAACAAAATCTATCACTCACTCACGCTTCCTCGTCGAAGGCGACTGGGGCTCCCATATTTGGTCCGCCCTTCGGCCGAAATTTACCCCTGTTTCTGCTCGTTCGTACAAAATATAATCTACAAATATCCGTACTTATCCTCACTTCGCGTAAACTGGAAGAAGCTGCATGGCAGTACTCATTAAAATATACACAAATAATCGCACTTTTACAAGAAAACGCTTGTAAGTAAACGTCAGAGCATTTATCAGTCTAGGCACTGCATAAGAATGTCGCAGGTCATTAAAATTGTCTGAATTATTAAAATACATGTGAGGACTAGTATATTGTTATGAGCAGAGTGTTTGATGGGAAACAAAATAACCTTGCGGCCAGTCACAATTTACACAATATTTTGTACATTTACAAAAAACATTTCTTGGAAACTGGTTACGAAAGAAAATATTTTGACAGTTTATACAATCGTTGTAAAATGCACAAGAATTATTTGTAAACGTACAGTTTTCATTCGTAAATATAGGTACATGTACGATTGTGAATATAAAGACACGTGTCTATAATTAAAAGTATTTCCTGTATATTTACAAAATTGTATAAAATTACATAAAGATTTTTGGGAACTATTTTCCCTTCCCCCTAGCTACGTACCTCATTGCTACACCACACGTCTGTGATTTGTGGGTAGAAACCCAAGACGCTGAGAGTTAAAAATATCCAATCACTGACCACGAAGTACAACCACGTAAGTGCACGTAAGGCATGTAATCTTGATTGTACAAAATTATTTTCCCACAGATCAGTGGGTCCAGCACTGGCGCATGTCTATTATATTTCCCTTACGTATACATGATGTTATAAAACAAGACAATAGTATTGTATAAACGTCAGAGCTACGAGCACTAGCTTGCCATTCGCCATCGCTACATGTGACATCCATTCCTAGCAATGTATCATTGTGCCCAACGTCGAACGTAATCACGGATCCTTGGAAACACTCCTTGTTCGTCTCGGATGTGCTGCAGTAACTGTCGACGCGTTCCTATAGTGTTTGTGCCAACTACTATGCAGACCAACACAGGACAGCTCTGTGCTAATAACAAAGATAAACGAGTGGAAAGAACCTAGTGGCATGTGACGGAACTATTGAATGAATTAATATTATTCTTCTGTCAACACAAATTTTATTTATTTTATTTATTTATTTTTTTATAATTTTATTCATACACGATCAAAATTCAGCACAACGGCCGGTTTACAATTTGCCGTGTGCAAACAGAATCACTAACGAAATACATACTTACAGAAAAAAAAAAAAGTTATAAAAATTATTAGAAGGACTTACTTAAATATTTGTTTACATACATAACAGATTACATATTAAAACACAAGATGATAAATGCACAGAGAAAAAAAATTACTTGCAATCACATATCATTACTCTCAGCCCTGTGTAATAGTTATTTTCTTGGTTACATCATGTAAGTAGTATTTTCTTAACCTATATGTTTGGCGAACTGCTGTTTTTTTGTTATGTTTTTGCCGTTTATTTTAGGTTGTGACAACAAATTTTGTGTGCTGTTATCTGTCTGCTTGAGGTGGAGGAGCCACATTCAGTGTTCTCGCAGAATTGCAAAAGCTGTCCGGTATTGGTTTATAGTGTATTTGCTTGTAGATCCATCATGGGGGTTGCATACCTGTTAGGTATGATATGTAGTACCCATGTCCATTAAACTTTTTTTTCTTTGTTCTCTTGATGCACACTATCTTCTCCCAAACTATTTTTTACTTTCATTTTAACCTCCTGTATACTATAAGAAACTGATACTGGCTGTTTACGGTAAACCGAGCACTTTTAAAGATTCTACAGTTTATTTTTTCGTTTGAGTAACTGTCTATATTTTCACCAGTTATCAGTACAAATATTGTCATGTGTGGAATAAACGTAGTGTATACAGGATGTTACAAGAAGGTACGGCCAAACGTTCAGGAATCATTCCACACAAAGAAAGAAAATATGTGATATGGACATATGTCCGGAAACTCTTAAATACCATGGTAGAGCTCAATTATTACATCTCGTTATTACCCTGTGCTAATCCGTAGATCAAATGGGCATCTGCCAACTCCGCATTTGTAAATATTGCACTGCCTGCAAAACAAGTACGTGATGAACACTAAGCGAGTAATACAGTGTGCTTAATGCTACGACTGTACAGCAATGTGTGGCGTGTCAACACAAGCAATGCAGTCCAGGTTACCTTCCGTCAAGTGGCTCACCTGGCGGTGAACCTAGGAAGTAAAGTACATTGTAAAGAAACAATCCATTGGGTTTTTGGGATATTTTCTGTACGAAGTGTTATTTACGATGACATTTAACGATATGTAAGGAACTGAGCTCTACCATGGTAACTAAGCGTTTCCGGACAAACGTCCATATCACATATTTTCTTTCTTTGTGTGGAATGATTCCTGAAAGTTTGGCGGTACCTTTTTGTAACAGTCTGTACACATTATCAGTTTCAAAAATGTAACTGGGGGCCGCGGTGGCCGAGAGGTCAGACCTCTCGCTACCCACCAAGGCGATCCGGGTTCGATTCCCGGCGGAGTCGGTTCCCGGATTTTCGCATGTGGGAATCGTGCCGGATGATGCCGCTGGTCGGCGGGTTTTCTCGGGGATCTCCCGTTTCCCCCGCCCTTTCATTCCGGTGCTGCTCCATTATCACATAATGTCACCCCTCCCCCCCCCCACCACACCAGTGTTAAAGACCTCTATGTTGAACGCTGACCAAAATATCTCACTCACTCACAAAAGGTAACTGCAATGTATTTAATTGTAATTTTTTCAAAGCAAACATCTGTATCATTTTGGCGAACTCTCGACTTAAATAAAATTCACTTAAGTTGACTATGAAACAAAAGTATAGTTATTTATGCTTTAAAAATTACGCTACATAGTAATTTTTTTTCCAACAAATTCTATGTGTCCTTTACGATACCTGACTCCTTTGAAAATTTAAAACTAATATTTAAGAAAAATTAAGTAAATAAGGACCTGTGGACCTAATACAAACGTTAGCTATATTGTCGTGTAAGGAACACTTAGTACTAATTAGATATAATAAATGTATTAATATGAGGCTGATTATAAACCTAGGTATACTGATATGCATAAAAATCAATGAATGGCATTGTGACTATAGTTACAAAGTTTTCCTAATTTTAACCAGCCGTGTATAAACAAGGATTTGAAAGACAATAAAAAGTACAGGCCCCCAATTTAAATCAAAAACATACATAATATTAAATTTAATTCAATCAAATAAATCGACACATCGCAGAAAACATACAAGAATATCGTATGTTTGTGTAAGATGTTAGAATCGTCCTGAGTTAGCCAAATGAGTGTTTGAATTTTTAGAAATATATTTAATTGCAAAAAAAAAAAAATAGGTCCAAAATATACGCTGCAGCGTTTTTTATGTAGTTCTATACTTTTACTGAAATATGTCTCTCCAGAATGTTCGGTTCAGGTTCACTCCACGCACTACATGTTTACTAGTCAATAGCGAATGAAATTTTTAATTCAAACACTTTTTTTCATTGCTTTCTCGTGTCCAGTGCGGGGTGTATTATACAATTTTATTGTATTTTTAGTTTTTGAGTCATAACATTTATTCAAATTGTATTATAAAATGTTTCTCTTCGACAAAGCATAGGTAATATTCTCGGTAAACTGCATGACATGAATCATAATGGAATCTTTTATTAATTTGTCATGCAGAATCATTGCAAGAGAATTCTTGAAAGTTAACCTTTTAAGTATTTTGTAATGATTCTGCATTACAAATTAATGACAGATTTTATTATTATTTACGTCAAGCAGTTTACCAAGAATATATACTATACTTTAGAAGATGACATTTTGATAATACAATTTAAGTAAACGTTAGGGCTCAAAAACTGAAAATACAAAATAATTGTCTAGCACTCCTCCGTAACAGACTAGAAACCATAGAGATGTGTTTAAATAGAAATAAGTTTTCTAGACGTCGATATTTCTCGGCGGATAGCTTGTTTAAGTTTACGAAATATTTCTTTAAAATATAATAAAATAAACAAAATATGTGAGCTTATGATTGGAGTGATATTACGTGAGAATCGATGAAAAATAATCTGACGCACCATCTGCTGCTTCCCAGAAAAATAAAAATACATAACTATCTACACTTCACTTTTTTTTTTGTGAACGGGTTATTCAAAAATTCTACCCACAAAAAAAAAACACCAGCTCTATTTATATGAGCCTCTTTGAAATGCAAGGTGGACGAACTCTCGAAGAAACTTTTTCCCCCCTTGCGTGCTTCCCACGGAGGAATAGAGGGTTGTTAGTTGTTAGGGGGCTGAGGCGTGGGTGATATTTAAAGGTTCTTACCCTTCCCAAACAATGGATACCGGGGTTGGCCGCGGAGAAGGCAAAAAATACAGACAGCAACCTCTGCTCCTTTTGTAAGAGTCAGGCAAGTCGTACTCTACCACGACCACGCTGGAAGAAAGGATAGGCTGAGAGTAAGAACGATGCAATACGCAGGCTGACTGAACTTCGTGTCCTGTCTGATGATAGCAATCTGAAAGAAAATAGTAGTAGTTGGTAGATCACGCCTTGATTTATGGGGTGTCGAACCAGTTATGAGAGGCAATTTACAAAGGATTCGGACCTTGACTTGATTATTTCCGAACGATTTAAAAGGCAAAATAACGGTTCCTTGCGCGCAATTACGTACCACCCTTGTTATGTGTAACGCACAATACAAATATACGATTTGTTACTTCCCTTTCATAATAAGTTTCCCAATTATTTTTGTAACCATGATTCAGAAAAAATACTAAAATGTAGATGGCGATTCTTTTACTGTGCTAATTATTTTTCATATCGTAATGCCAATTAAACATATAGTGGTCCTCATTATTTTGCAGTTTTGTTTTGAAAGCACAAAAATAATTAATAATGCATAAAATTTCAAGCACATTAGAAACATATTATACATATACAATAGAGTGTAAAATTTTTTAGGGGTCAACTATACCAGAAAATAAACTTTCTTTTAAAATGATGATAGCGTTATACCATCAGTATAACTATAAATGTTCACTTAACTTTTCAATACTGCCTCATTTGTTTTAGCGGCGAAAGTATCAAATGCATTGTTTTATTGTGTGCATGTGTGAGTTTTTATATATATGTATGTGTGTGTGTGTTAATTAGTGTCAACAATCATGACATAGGAATTGCAGAAGAGAACGATACCGTACAAACTACTACGTATTTTAACCATACGTGCACACAACGCATTTATTTTATATTGCTTAAACACACGCATAAATAAGTATATTTTTAACTACACCTGCTTGCGTACACGCAAACAAATACTACAATCTTACATAACCTAAATTTACACAAAAACCATGTGCCTCTAACATTCTACAGCTGCAAGATATTTGACGCGTTCAGTAATATATTATTATTTCAAGTATTTCTGTATAAATTCTAAAACTATAAACACTTCCGTGAAGAGACATAAATAACACATTTTAATTAAAGTGAAGGATAAATACATATATATATATATATATATATATATATATATATATATATATATATATATATGTATTTATTCATATATAGGCCTACATATATCTATAATAGTAGTAAAACATATGCATGAAAGTAAATCACTGAAAAATGACATTTTGATGCCACAGCTTGAACTTGTTGAACTGCCAAGATTTTCTCACTTGGAATCATCCAATCACATAATGTGTAACTCTTGTGCAAACTATTAAACAATTATAAGTTAAATTAGTAAAAAATTATTTCAGATTTCAAATTTATTTTGTCTTTTATACTTTACAGTAAGTAAATGCAGCAAAACACTGTGAAAAACTCTAAAGGCAAAAGCATAATTCCTATTGCACAGATTACATCGACATTTATACCTATTATAATTAAAGTTTCCTTTTCAGAATGAACAAAGGAATTATAATACTTCATAACTAAAAATGCAATATTAATTTTGTAACGGAATTAAAAGTTTTTTAATGATTTGTATTAACAACGTTTATGCCCGACGTTTTCTTTGTAGTGATGTTTTGATTGACGGGGAAAGTCGAAATCACTGGCTCGAATTTTGCTGTACTGGACATTACATGACTGGACTTCGTAGGACCTAACTTCTCAGGATAAATCGTACAGGAACGAACTGTAAAGGACAAGACCATACATGCAGAACAGTACAAAATTAACCTGTACAGAACCGGACCGTACAGGACAACGCAGTAAAGAACCGAGGACCTTGCGAAATCGGACCACACAGAACTAAATCACACTGAACAGGACCGAACCGTACGTGCCCGAGCCTTACAGAACTAGTGCGTACATAACCGAACCATACAGAACCATACCTTTATGATCGAACCTTAGATGACCGGACCATACTGAACTGGATCGTACAGGGGCATATTGTAACGACCGGACCATACACGACCGGACGGTACAGGAGCATACCTCGTAGGACAGAACCTCACAGGACCGTACCTCGCGGAAAACGGACTATAAATTACCAAACTGTGCAAGACTTGACCATATAGGACATTACCCATAAGACCGTATCTCGCGGGGCTGTACCTCGCAGAAATTGACCTCACAAGGCCAGAGAATTTTAAACTGGACCGGCGAAAACTATATTAATATCATACTAACATTCCGCGTGCGGTTTTACCTACGTGTAATACTTTTAGCAGCAAATATTTACTGTTATTGAAAGATCGCTTTGTTCAGCCAAATAGGTTAGCTGTTCGGCCATCAGGTGCTACAAAACTATTAGTTGAGAAATTACGTGACCACGGGCGCACAGTGGTGATGAGGCATTTGACAAACGTGTCAGTGTCGCCCTTAGTGTTCGCTCGCTACTGTGCCATGAAACCTCATGCAGACGACCATGGCCGTCTTTAGTGGAAGGCCGGAGTCTTGAATGTGGCAACGCTGTATCGGAGGCCTGCTACCGGTCACTCATTGGTAGCCCAAGTCTGTGTAGACGTGTAGACGTCACTAAAGCTGCATCTATACACGCTACAGAGTCTAGGGTGGCCAAGAAGTGACAAGCAGCAGGCCTCCGATGCAGTGTTGCCACATTTAAGACTCCGGCCTTCTACTAAAGACGGCCATGAGACGATGCCTATAAGAACATTGTAGTCAAGTACTTATAGCAAATGTGATACAGACACTCTTTTCAGTGATACCATAAGAAATGTTAAGTCGCAATTATTGCTGGTAGAAAAGTTATTCCTCCTGTTTTAAACTGAACTAATCCACATCAGATTTGTTGTGGTTCTATCGATCTAAAATTATTGTTATAAAACCTGAGAGATGGCGCATAAAAAATCCTACAAGTCTCACAGTTGTTGCTACCGATAATCGAATTTTTTTTTTGCTAGACACTTCTATTGAACTTTTATTTATTATTAGCTCAAAGACTGTTACTTTATTGTAAATTTGGCATCATACCACGAAACGAGTAAAACCTTTTATATTTACTCAAATTATGGAAGTATTTCAATAACAACATATTGTCAACGAACAGTTCGTTTTGATGCCATACACATTTCATGTATTTAATTCTTCTGATCATTTTGAGATTAAAACAGTTTCATGAGTGTTCTTGGTCAACAATTCACAAGTAAATCTATCATCAGAGCAGAATTTGTAGATTGTTTTAAGGAAATTTTATTTTCATCTCAAAATAAAAAATATCTGTACTAGTAACAGACGGCGCTGTGGCCACAAGAGATGACATCTATCAGAGGTGCGGAGTTGGCAATGACTCAAACAAACGCTTCCCTTAGAAAAGTTATTATCAAGCACTGGTCAGTGACATCTACGCCATCCACATTGAAAATTCTCTAAGCAGCATATTTTGAAAGTGTTTTATCCTATGCTATTGGAGTTGACTGTGTGCGATTATGATAAGCAACGATTCAAAATAAAAAAAGCCAAACATCATTGGTGGTTCCTTCGGCCAATATTTCTTCCTCTTTATAATCTCGACAAGATTGGTCTTGTCGGAGAGAGGCTGTATGTGACGTGGTTGTACGCTGTAGGCTTCTGTTTACAGTTTCGAAAGGAGTCCTGTTTAATCCCCTTCAAACGCGCATACCCTAATACATAACATTCTGCTTGCCCGAAGAAATAAGAAATGAAAGAAATGTTCTAACTTCGCAAAGCTGCCAACAGCAACGGTCATACAGAAGCTGTACAATCTTTGGAGAAAATTCGTTCCTGACGGCATATGATCTTACACGGAGATTCCCTACAACAGACTTACAGAGAGAGAGAGAGAGAGAGAGAGAGAGTAACGGTAGACTGACGTATCATGTCCTGTGATTGGTGATGCAGCGCTGATGTCAACCACGTTGCCAGCGTCACGAATTGTTTGGACAATTCGCATTAAATATACGTAAAATATTGTAGTCAGAGTCTGTTACATTTAATAATTTGTTCGTTTGTTCGAAATACGGCTCTAAGAATCAGTAAAACAATGTCGCTTAAAGCTGTCCGCGGAAAGTAGCAAACTTTTGAAAGTAGTTTTATCTACAATATTAATATATAGTAATCTTATTGCCTCAGATGTAAACTTTTGAGCTAGATACAATATGTACACTTTAGTCAATACTTAGGATGTCAAGTTTATATTTAAAAACTCCTGAAAAAAAACTATTGGCAATTTTATGTCTAGAAAGCTACTGGGTTTTGTTGCATCTCATAGCTGTGTCGTATTTTCATTTTATAATGTGGTTTATATACATTTTATCTGTTTGTCCTTTTGCCAAAGGAGGCCTCAAATCTGGGTAGTGTGCCTTGGTAATTTCGGGGTTTGATCTTTCTCATTTTCTTGTTTGGCTGTTCTTGTTTTATTTAAGCCAATTCCAGTTATGGAATTTTTTGTTGTATATGTATCCTGTTGACTTAAAGCATACTCTGCTATTTATGTTTGACTGTTCTATTTAGTTTTCTTTGACAGACATCTACATCGCAGTTGAGAATGCCAAAAAAATTACGTCCAGTCATGTACTCCCATTGCACAATTCTTTGGAAGATCATATAATTTTTCTTTAGGTCTAATACAGGTCGGTTTAACACCTTCAGTAGCAAGTAATATCAGGGAAGTGTACGTAAATAATTTGACACGTTCAGATAGAGTGGCATTTGCAAAATTTTGAAAGCGTATCTCACACTACGGATATTAAAAAAAAAAAAAAAAAGTATTTTAAATCGAACGTTATAACCTGTGTATAGAGACCCGAAAATTTCGCGAATTCATTTTAGAAGACGTTATATTTTAAACTCCTGTACGCGTTTATTACTTTCGCTATCGTGTCACTGTTATTGAAGCTATTCCTTGCGAACTGTGAACCAATAGCAGACCTGAATGAAAACACTCATTGACTCCCGCGTTACGTAGTCAGGTGTACAACTGGCCTCGCTGGAACAGCAGGCAATGTACAAGTTGCTGAAGACACAGTGTACACAAGACTTTGTAGTCCAGCCGGCTGGTCGTCGAACCCGCGCAATTCCCGAGTCTCTACCAGTATACATTTGGCAGAGATTTTAAATACTATTTAGAATTTAAATGAAGGAAATATAGAATTTTTTTGTGGAAGGTTAGACTTTGTAGAAAACAAATTTTGATTCCTAAGTAATTGTGTGTTATACCAGCCAGCGTGCCTTGTGTCCATCTTACCCGAAATCTTCCCGCCGACTGAGATTTCACGTATGGCAGTTGGCGGCCAGATTCCCTGAGGTTGGAGGAGGGCTCGGTTCATTAGCACGTAATTGCCTGCCAGGTGCCGGCAACCAAATGCTCCATTCACCTGCCGGGATCTCATTATTTTTTGTCAGGGGGAAGAAATCTTTAACCTCCCCCGCTCACAAACGTGAAATCATTCCCGCAATATGGCACAAAGCAGCAAGATGGCGAACACACGAGTGACCTTGGCTGAAGACGGGGAGCCAAGTTGCCAGGAGTAATCTGTGTTCAACATCTGCAAGCTGCTACTCTGCCCTGCTTAGGAAGAAGGCAGTAACTACAGAAAAAATAAAAGTGCAGTTTTTGGTATCGTTGGATTCGTCTTGAAATTCTGCATCGTTTACATACCAAAATGACAGTAAAATAAATTGTACGTAGGAGTTATAAGGAGAAAACACTTACTGTCTTTGTAGTTTTTCCAAGTTTTACAGTGACAGAAGGCAGTAAGTGCATTTTCGTTGTATAAAAAGCAGTATCTGCAATGATATTGCTTTCTTAATTTGTAATGTGATGGTGGTATTCTAGGCATTACTATAAACCATGCAGTAACGTAGAGTACAATTATATTTATTTATTCAATAGTGGGAAGACACATTGTTTTAAGTTGTTTTGAGTATATAAATAAATTTTCAAATATTTGTTTTTCGGAAATGGAATTTTAAGAACATGTTTGTCCTATAATAACATATTTGCAAACCTATTCGGAACTGATAAATTGATACGATTGAGACATATCTTTAACTTATTTTTTCTCAATTTTTCTGTTGCTGTGGTTACCGCTTTCTTCCTAAGCAGGGTAGTACTACTGTCTCAGGTAGGGTAAGCATGGATGAGGCGGGAAGACGATGCAAGTGGAATTACAATATACAGTAAAAATCATTTGGTTAAGGTGGACGTCTGGGTGAGAGAATTTTGCACGTTCGATAACTAGGAGTAAGTAATGACATAGTACACGCAGAATGTCACCCCTAGCATCTAGGCGCAAGTCATTGTACTGCAGTGCAACCTTTTTGCCGACACCTTGCCACTATAAGCGCTTATGAAAATTTCAGGTTTTTGGTGTTTTAAATTTTACCGCGGGTAAGTTTACCCGTGTTCGAATTTTAAATGATGTGATGACCTCTCGGTCAACTACTGAAACTTACATTATATTTAAATATAAATTAAATACGTGTAAAGAATGCACCATGGATGTAGCATTTAGGAAAATATTTATCACGTAGAATTGTTTTGAATTCCCGTCATTCAAATCTTTGAATAGCATTGCTGGTGGTTATTAAATACTGGTAATCCACATAATCGTATCACGTGACTGACATAACCTACCCTACTCCAGCGAGTGAATTTCTTAAGCACCTTGTGAGACATTCAGTATTGACCCTACTTATTTATGATGGAACATTACACGTAAATGTTTATTGTACACACCCAGTGGCGGCTCGTATGTTGTTGCCAGGGAGGGCACAAGTTGCAGAGAACTGTACAGGGTTGTGCCCTAGTTGACGCTACAGACACTGACACACTGGTATGTAGGTGCCGCTTATTACTGACTGGTCACAACACAACAAGTAGCCAGTAGATATTTAATGGTCATTGGTACACGGCAGCGCGTTCACACGAGTGTACAGTAAAACGCAAAAAAAAAAAAAAAAAAAAAAAAAAAAAGTATCTACTACCTCTTAAGCGCTGACCAAAATCTCTCGTGTCAGCTGAAGCTGTGCACGCAGTTCGGCGGCCTGGGCATGCGGCGACCTTAATGCCCCTTCAACTACGAGATATCACGTCCGTAGTTACTCCTAACTGACCTCGCATGTTTCAAGGGTACACTCACAACAGTGCAGATGTCAAGACACTGCGCTGAGCTTCTGGCGCAGCTGACCCCATGTGACCTTGAAACTCTACCACACCACTACCGACCACATGGTGCTCCAGCCAGACCCCCGATAAGAAAAAACTAATTACAGGCATGACAGGGAAAAAATTAACACACGCATGCAGCATGTGTGCCACCTGTCCTTTTGCAAAAAAAAATATCCCAGGGATGAGATGAAAGAAAATTATTTTGATTACGAAAAGTGTGCTGTATGATCAGTCTAAGCTGACTGATATAAAATATTTTCGCAATACTTAATTTAGAGAGTAACTTAAGTTTTAAAGACACACTTGTTCTGACTTATACTGCTTCTAATGTACAACTCGCAGAATGTGAAACATGAATTCGGGCGTCCGATTTCTGACTAAGTCTAGTGTCATTAACGTTCACAGTGAAGTTCTTCATTGTCCGTTTTCATTGTGATATTAACTACTGGCATTGGTAGGCTACTGGAAAGCTTACAACGGAATTCTCTAACACAAACGTTATTTCTTAACATATTAAAGAACCTTTTAACATAAAAGTTACATCTTTAGTGCTTTGTGATCCTTCAATATTACGTGAATAAAATTGTCAAGTCGAATTACACTCTCATGTGTATGAATTCTTTGTGGTAATGGGTAAATTTCGAAAGAGAACTAAACGATGGTACAGATCACTGGTTGAGACAGAAAGACAAATGAGCTGCTCTTAACAATAACATTATAAAGTACGAAATTTCTGCATTACATTGCATCATAATTCGAATACTACGTTACGGGAGATCGTTACATAATTGCCGTACTTTCCGTTCAAAATAATGGAGATATTTTATTGTCATAACACGAATGAAATTGGAGGTCAAATGAAAACCTTGACTTGTAACAAAGAAAAAGTACTGGAGAAAAAGTACTGCACGCAACTTAAAATTTTGAGAGCATTCGTTCTATGGGTTTCTTCTTATCGTAGGTAACCTTTAAAAGCAGGATTCGCTTAGTAGTAAAGTGCAACCTATTTTAAATTTTTCAAACGAGATCATCCAATTGATAGTAAGTTGGTTCATATATTTAGAGATATAGCACAGAGCATGACTAGCAAAGGGTTCGAATATGTGCACACTTTTGTATTTCTTGTGAGACCAAATTTATTTATCAAACCACCTCTTACAACAGCGCAGCTTATTCACTTGGTACTTACGTAAAATACAACAATGATTAAAATAAAAAGGAATACGTTTTTACAATAATGGATAAATAAACAGCTGCCGAAAGTGATTCTTACGTGATAATTAGCACGCCTATCACTAGGCAGACAAAAATATTATGTTTAGAAAAACACTTACTGATTCCCGCACTACCTTGTTAAATGTCAACTGGATACTCACTGGAGCAGCAGCCAATGAACACGTAACTGGAGACAAGAGTGTACACTGTACACCCGACTGTAGAGTCCTGCATGTAGGATGTTGAACCCACGACATTTCTGGGTTTTCACTCATAAGAGTCTGACAACCTATTAAGAGGGTATCGTAGATAAATAAGCGCTGAGGTCTATAACTGAAATCTACACGTTTTTGAAAGTCAATATAGAAAAACTTCAAAACAACAATCCTTGATAATGATATTTGCTAATTTTATGAACAAACATTTACCCGGAATGATGCATTTGTTAAGCGTGATTTCTTGCGCCGTAATTATACGTACGGGATTTCGGCGTAAGAGATTGTTCTTTAGAAATACGTATCAGGAGAAAAATTTTTGCTCAGGAAGTTGGCAAAAACTATTGTCTGGGATTGCTGTTTTTTTTTTTTTTTTTATTATTTTATTTTGCTAATTGGTTTCGAGAAACCTACAATTTTAAACTGCTTTCAGCGCTGAATCATATACCATGCACTCTTAAGCTAATCATGGTAAAGTAACGTGTTTATTTATTCAGTGACCGTAAAATCGGTGGTACATCGCTGAGAAGATGCCAAGTTTGCGATACTGTTCGGCAGCAGACTGAATTTTAAGCTATTTTATGCTCGTCTGATTTTTGCTACTGTCTGAAGATTTTGCGATCCGCCCCGGGGATTATTTTAGCCAATAATGCGTTACGCAAACAAGTGTAGTACAAGTCAAATAGAAATGGAATTAAAAATATGTAATTATTAAGGATACTTGATTTTGCTCCACTTTGTTTCAATGCATTATATGCACTCCTGCACTCAGTTTCGTAGTTAATAACTGGATGCTTTTAACCCTCAGAGTCTCGGAGGTCTACCCGCCAATCACAGAGTGTGATCTCGTAGTAATCATGGTCTAATTAGCACAGCCTATAAATAAACACACGTTGGCAATAACAGGTAGTAGAGCTGTAGTTCTGCACATAAGGCATTGAAATTAAGTGGTGCAAAAAATTTTTCATGAAAATCAGAGAACTTGAATGTTGTACTTTGGAATGTACACGATAATTTGTTGCCTTATATTAACAACGCCTATTTTTCAGGTGCCTAAGACAATGTAAATTCCAAGCTAGGTGGTTGTATAGCAATCAAAGATTTGCCGTGTTGCTTGTATCAGAGAAAATCTCTACGACATATTGCGACATAAAGAAGAAAGTGAAGTGTCCGCTAGTTGGTCGTTACATGGCGTGATAATCTCCACCTAGCAACAATAATCCTTAGAAATAGAAAAGTCACAAAAAATGAAGCTATATCCTAATTGAATCGCAGATCTATACAGCTATATAGCACGTCAATAATGATTTTTTTGCTTAAGTTGGAGCTGAAGAAAAATCTGAGTATAGTCTGTTTCGTGTAACTTTTCCGTATTTGGACATTTCTCTTATCAGAAATGTGTCCGACAGTTCCATTGTTTGGAGCTTCAAACCTACCTGGCTTCCTGGAATAGCACGGTCTCCACAATCCTGTATACAGACACACTTCTCAGAAGTGAACTGTCAAAATATGGAATACTTACATGAAACACGACTACCCACATCCTAACGACACGAAGATATAATGTTTCGTCTCGTAATGTTGAAGATACACACAGAGAACTGGCAAGGTTTGATGTTTGTTTCAAAATAACAAGTTGTTCTTTGCTTTCTATATTGATGGTTATGTTTCAGGGGTGACGTAAGGACGCAGCCCATGAAGACTTCTATTATTTGTCAACAAGTTCACTCGTAGTGTTACGGTGTTTTTTTTCGCGTAACGTTGCTGAAATCACTCACTGCTCTTTGAAATACGTTTATAGACTTACTGTATCCCTACAATATCAAATAATATAGAATATGGGTGAACTGAACCATTTTTATGGATTTGCGCCACTGCAAGTGAATTTTGTTGAGCTGCAGAAAACTCGCAATAAAACAAAGAATTTCATAGGGGAACATTAGCAAATAAACAGAAAATCTAGTATCCGTTTTGAGTCTACAAAATATATTTCTTCATGCATGGCGCTAATACTGGCTTGTATTTTTTTTCAAGTGTTTCTTGCATTTTTTTTTTTTTTTTTTTGTTATATTGTGGGTTTTTAGCAACCTAGTAACATTCACCTATAGTAGCGTAAGTCCATAAAATTGTTCAGTTTACTAACCGCCCTATTGAACGAATCGTTCAAAAGTATTCAACCTTGACATCATGCCGCTTTATCGGGTCAATGTCGTTTACAATTGCTTCGTGGAGTATCCCGCAGAGTTCCGGCTAATGGTGGGGTGGCCACGTTCACCCGACGTGAATTCAAGCGAACACTTTTGAAACGTGCAAGAGATATCCTGCACGTACAAATTGTGGCAATCAGACTCGTGAATCATCAACTTTCCACAGGTCTCTCCCCTATTGGTGGGGTCAATGCCGTATCTGAACAGTCAGCATATACTCGCTAATTACGCACGTAAGCTTACTAGCCCCTGCTACGAACTTGTCCAAATGATTCGAACATGTCAACACCTTTCCAGTCTAGACTCTTGGGGGCAATGTCAGTATACTCTGTTTCATATAAGTTTGGGTAAATTTGACAGGAACTTATGGGCAATAATTTTTATTATTTTGTTATTTATTGCACAATGCAAGACATTTTTAGCTCTAAAATGAATCTGCGATGTTCATTTCACCATTTGTACTGCAAAATTTGTCTTGTGTAGTGCCATGAATAACAATATATTACAAATTACTACCCATAAGTTGCTGTCATATTTATCCAAACTTATATGAAATGGAGTATAACTAACGAAAATTAAAGAAAATTCTAGATGGAACTATGAACAGGTATTTATGATGTTTTACGAATTGGTAATTAAAATAAACAATCTTACAGAAATACTGTTCACTTATTTTGGTAAACAAAAAATGGATTACACTTGATGCAAAGAAAATAACTGAGTTACTCTACAGTACACGGAGAAACAACTGTCACGCAGAAAGTATCTGCAAAATTCCCAAGGTTTCCGTGAAAAATCCGAGAAGAAGACTGGAGCCACTTGGACAGAGGAAATAAGAGAGAATAATCGAGGAATGATGAAAGGAATGTGGGAGAAAAGAAAGAAGAATTGGTGAAATAAACGTAATGCGCAATGGATCATACAAAAAAAGTAAATTTGAAATTTTTACAGTGTTGAACTAATAATAGAGTATTAATATAATCTGTCTTACAAAGTTAACAAGATTAATGTAATTACATGATTATTTTTATCAGAAATATTTTCAGCGCACAAATAGAAAATAATGGCATACATTTGTTTACGTACAGCTGCAAGACGTTTCGACAATATTTGCTCGTTTTTCATCTGGAGTACTGCATAAACTCACAAAACATCAAAATCAGATCAACCAATATGGCGACCGAAGATAGTACTGTATGCCGCAACTTCTTGTACTGGTCTAAGGGCAGAGCCTCTGTGCACTATAAGGCCTACTGAAAATTCGGCCAATGCTCTTATATACTTGGTGACGTCACGGGTGGTGCTGAGTATGGATATGTATATACCGTTTTGTGGACGTACGTCACTATGAGCAAATGTTTCCGAATTGCATAAAACACCACAATAAAGCAAAAAAAAATAGCTGTAGTCAACAATATGTAAAACATACACACGTCAGGAAATTAATATAGTCACATCCAGCGAGACGACAAATAATTAATTCGTAGTATCCAGAGAGACGACAAAAAATCTAACAATAAACCAGCAGAATAAGGCGTATGAAAAATTACCACGGAAATAGACGATGTCAACTATTACAAAACAAATGACAAGAGACACGAATGGATGTGAACACAGACGACTCAACAAAGAAATCACAGACGAAAGCAGCGAGCTTCCTTCGACGGCAACAGATGCAAAGTTTCGGGATCACAGATTTGTTCCCGTCATCAGACATATGTAGATCTATAGACTGAGGAATTCTACCATATTGACTGTGAGTCAGGGGCTAATAGGATTGTGAGGAAACTCTTATGCCAGGTTTATGAACTACGCAAGAACGCAACACGCAAATAATTGAACACACAAAATTTATCTATACCCGTTAATAAAATACGCAAGAAACGCAAGTACGCAAGACTTTAACGCAAGAGTTCACAAGCTTTCAACTTCTTGCGTTTCACCACTTTCTATATCGACAGTTTGTTTGGCGAATGCATTCGAAACTAGTTGAAATTGTCTCTAGAGTGCTGTGATTCCATCAAGTCGTTACATTCTTTTTGTGTTTGTTTAGAAAGCGTCTTCAAATTCATTGTGTTTATATTTGTTTGTTATACTATTTCAAAATACCGAAACAACCGGATATTTAGAAAACAAAGAGTGTGACAAAACATAACACTAATGGAAAAATACAGAGAGACATTTTCTGTTGCCTTTCCGAAATTTTGAGTGGTATTGTCGGTTACTTCGTGTCACTTGCGATGTTTATAAACGACTGAAACATTTGTTACATTGCGTTTTTAGCGTTCTTGCGCTGTTGCAGGCCTTTTGGTATGGCATCGGCATTTGTCCGAAAATTGTATGGAAATTTTCTCCGGAAAACCACTTCAAGTGCAGCTGGCTGGGATCGAACTTAGCATTAACCGTGTTGAATTTCGTAGTTATGCTGTTTTAAACGCGATCTTCCAATGAATCTAAAATTAAAAGTAGCAGCGTATGAGATCTTTGAATGATTTTTGCAATTGAGTTGTATTATAAACTGATATGTTTTTCGGATACCTGCTATTGCTAGGGCCATGATTTTGTAGCGAAAATATTTTTGCCCAACTTTATTTCAGTGTATCTCGTGCACGTCGGCAGCTGTGCTTCATGGTTACTGGTATCGTGTCTTTGTTTAGCCCCAAAATAATCCAATCACAGACGATGTAGCAGAGCTGCAGATGTGCACACGACGCATTGAAACCAAATGTTGCGAAAATCATTTGGTCATAAAATCGGGGCTCTAGCCATTGCTAGTGATTATAAACTGATGTCTATTGTTGTATGTACTACACGTCATTGCTAGCAATGACTATGTAGATTCGCGAGTATTTCACGGATTCATCAGGGAGCAGCATAGACTTCTCAGTACTATTAAAGCACTGGCCATTGTCGATTATCCATTGGTGCCCAACTGTACAAGTGGGTAACACGTGATATTGCCACGAATTATTTCCTTATTTATAGAGGCACGAGTATTTCGCGTATTCATCTGGCAACAGCCTAGACTTTTCAGTTCTATACGTGAACCGGCTGAAGTCGAATATCTAGGGCCCGGTAATTTTCGCGAAAAAATTTTTGTCCCACTTTGTTTCAGTGTATTACGTGTACACCTGTAGCTCAACTTCGTGATTATTGGCAGAGTGTTTTTGTGCAGAGTTGTTATTCACTTGACTGTGCCAATCAGTACATGGATAACTGTGACACAACACGTCTGTGATTTGCGGGTTTAACCTCCGGACGTTGTAGCCTATGTTACGGCATCCAATCACTGACCACAAAGCAGAGATGCAGGTGCGCACGTAAGGCACTGAAACAAAGTGCTGCAAAAATCTTTTCGTGAGAACTATTGGGCCCTACGAATATCCATTGGCTTCTAACAGTACAAACGTGTAGCACATGATATCTCCACGACTTGTTATCTTATTTATAACTTGCTTACAGTCGTCAAATGTGTGTTAAAACCGCTCTCGTATAATCACAGAAGGAGGAGTGAAGTATACGTTATTGACTTTCAACCTGGCCTAGAATTAATACGCGAAATAATCGTGCCTTTTCTTATTTATTACTGGCTCGCAGTCGTCGAACGTTTGTCAAAAAATCTGTCGTCAGATCACAGAAGTAACGGTCAAATACACGTTCTTGAAGGCTAACCAGACCTAGAATAAATCGGCGAAATAATCGTGCCTCTAGCCATGGCGTGTATCCAGAAAAACACATCAGTTTATAGTCTCAGCGTACTTGACGAACCAGACTAAACGCGACTGCGAGGGGCATGATATTCCGATGACAGCAATAAAGCAGCATAATCCCAAACCACATAATGGCCATGTACGCAAGCGATATACAATCTGTCGGTCCCTTTGATGTAAGCGTGCTCAATAGGTAATTGGTTGCGCTGATTGGCAACGCACCTTGGCTCTGATTGGCTGCGCCAAACCGTAGAAGATTTCCTGCTGATTCAGCTGTCTTGCGGTCACTTCATCCTAAAGCACAGCCTGACTAACTACACGTATTTTTCATAGCGCGTTGAGTAATTTGGCTTAGGATAAAACAACACATTATACCGTCAGTTCCCTTAATAATTCTTACAGCAAGTTTACATAAACTACTTAACTATAGTTAGATATGGTGGGAAATCGCTAGAGAACAATAAAATTGGCAGTTTCACTGTGTAGGTCAGTCTCCAAGAATATATATATATATATATATATATATATATATATATATATATATATAGACATACACACTCAAGAAGATGACCGCAACTTGACTTGTAACTGATTGCTCTACAAAGTGAGCGTCCTCAAAAAATCAAATAAATCAAGGGCCAATTGCGGAAGTAACACATACGACGTACGTATATTTGTTTAAATTGTAACCTGTGCTCACAAGAACACGCGAATTTTTCTGGTACCTAAATATCGCCAGAGTATTTTCTGCCAGCGTATTCTCCAAACCAGTATAGCGTACTGTAATTCGTATTGTTGGACGGTGGTTGTTTGGTACTAAGTTGCTTACGGACAAGTCACATAGACGTGCAATCGTATGGCGCACAAGAATTAGCATTGGTCAAATGAAATAGGAATTCACCAGTAGCGAAAAATAATCGTCAAAAATGAACAAATTACGTTGAAGCCTAGCAAACAGTAAAATTTCCCGTCATAAATTACCAACACTTACTAAAGTTACAGATGATGGTATATCGCGAAAATATTTTGCGCCAACACACCCTTCATCAAAGCGGTGCAAAAAATTTTATTTGCGAAAACTTCCGGTCCCTGCTTATCGTACAATTGCGGCACCTGCTTGCTAGTGGACTGAGAAGATTTACTGCTTTAATGTTGCAGTAATGGCGTGTGTCAATGACGTCTCTCTAAATCGACCAATCCCAAGACATGAATGATTCGATGTGGAGATTTACATCACCCGGTTCCATTACATGTCAAGACTGTGGAAGACGGGAACGAAAATAAAGCCTGTCAACTGGACGCCTCTGTGGTCGAATGGGATATAAAAATTATACGGAAGTAAACAGTACGCTTGGTGGGTGAGCCAGGAGTGTTTGTTTCACGTTTAAGGTTTGGCAACATTTTTTTCTTAGTTTTCAGTACGATTTGTAATATTTTATCACCTCATTAAATAAGCAGATGATCGAATTTACCAACATTTTGGGGAGAGACTGAGTTGTGCTTCCGTTTGCCGCTGTCCTAATCATTATAAAAAAAAACAGTACTTTACATTTCATAAATTGTCGTGTTTGTGCGTGTGTCACATTTTTCCTTGGTATTTCTTATTGTTGACGTTATTATTTTTAATTCATATTTCATCTGTTTCAGTTTACTGCCACAGTCGTTGGGAATAGAATAGTAGAAGCACTGCTGTTCCTGTGATGTACAGGATATCGTACATATTCATTGTATTAGTGTCAATATGTGTGTCATTGAAAAATAAATGGCATTTATCAATCAATCTAAAATCTGTGTTATAACCATAACTAATACTTTTTATGTCAAGTTCGTTTCTTGTAAGTTAAAGAAGTTTATCCTACATTGAGCATTATTTGATCATAAAGGTTTCTTAAAGACTTAAGAATGAGATGAAGCAAATCAATTATAAAGAGGCACCTGCTTTGTCTGAAATCGAGGTTCATATATTGGCTTATGTTTGAGGATATTTTATCGCAAAGCAAAATATAGTAGAGAAAAGAAATATGAAACCAGAGAAATTATCTTGTATTCACAAACTATGAATGAAATTATGATTGTTCTTGTCTCGACTTGTGAGAATAATTACTGTATGCAAGGGTTCATGTTAATGTTGCCAGTTGTTTGTTGTGCTTGTTCTGACACAGTCGTGTATTCTACACTGTGAGCATTCCTGCTTGTCTGGACGTTGGAAAAAATAAATTAATGTATGAGAAGGATACCAGAGGGCCGGGGTATTACATCCGAAATGTAGGTTTACTCCTGGGAGCCCGTAAGTAATCTGCGTACCCCGAAGAATGACATGACATGATGTCCTACGATGGAGAAGCGCCGGAATTAGAAGGGCAGGCGAAGCGATAGATCTCGGAGAAAACTCACCGACCAGCGACATCGTCCGGCACGATTCCCACATTTGAAAATCCGTGAACCGACCCCGCCGGGGATTGAACCCGGATCTCCCACCACGTTGAAACCTTAAATCCTGTAGACTTACCGTATCTAATATGTTGAAATAAATATTTGTTTTTTTGTTCGTCTTCTACGCGTTTCTATACTACTAATTCGATAGCTATGAACTTTTTGTGAAATGTGCGTGAACCCGCGAAGGTTTCTGCCAAATAAAAATTGGAGGTGGGGAGCGGGGTACAGAAAGACAAAAAATGGGTACCCAAAATATTTAACGGGAATTGCAACGCTGAGGCAGCTAGTATCAGTGGTGTCTCTAGGGTTGTTGCCAGGGCGGGCACAAGTTGTAGAGAACTGTACAGGATGTCCACAATGTGTTGTTACCCCTCTGCATGTAGTTTATGCATATTATAATGGTGGGGGGTGAGTGAGAGATTTTGGTCAGCGCGGGTAAGGGGTGATATGAGGAAAGTATGAAACAGTACCGGAATGAAAGGGAGGGGGAAACGGGAGATCCCGAGAAAACCCGCCGACCAACGGCATCGCTCGGCACTATTCCCACAAGTGAAAATCCGGGGACCAACCCCGCCGGGAATCGAACCCGGATCGCCTTGGTGGGAGGCGAATGGTCTGACCATTCGGCAACCACGGCCCCATATTGTTATGGTATTATGATGTTATGGTATCTTGTGTTGTAACATAACCTTAAGTATCCAGTGGATTTATGGCATGTATTTGGTTGTGTTGCAGACAAGGAATGTCAACCATGCGTGATTCCAGCGAATACACTCTGGAACAGAGTATTGTTGTGAGAGCTTGGGTTCACGAACGTCCTCATACTGGGAATACACTTCGTGAAGTGCGTGCCGACTTCCAATAACGATTCCACAAACAGGCGCCACCAAAACAAACCCTTCTACGTTGGGAACACAAATTCTTTGAAACGGGCAACATCAAAGATAAACCACGAACTGCAAGACTTTCAACCAGAGTGCGACAATGTCAGGAAGTCGAGGAATCAGTAATGTGATCACCAAAAATGTCGCTCCGCAAACGATCAGCGGAGCTTGGAATACCGCGATCGACACTGCATAAACACATGAAGAACGACCTGCATCTTCACGCATATCGCCCCATGTTCGTTCAGGAGTTATCAGAATGATTTAGCCCGCAGACGGGATGCATGTACGTTGCTTCTTCAGGCTTACGACACAATCCCAAAACGTTGAAAGGTAATTTTCAGTGATGAGTGTGCCATCTATCGGAGCTGTCGATCACGGAATGTCGTGTTCTGGTCCAAGGAAGATCCACATTATGTCGAGGAATTGGAACATAATCTTCCACATGTAATGATATGGGCTGCAATTAACAATCGACATTTTTTGGACCGTATTTCTTTGATGGAACAGTGAACCAGACAACTTATCTGGACATGCTGCGAACCTAATTTGTGCCACAACTGGAGGAACTTGGTATTCCGAATGATGTGTGGGTCCAACAGGATGGGGCGCCAGCCCATTATGACATCTCTGTTAGGGAATACCTTGCCGAGGTATTTCAGAATCGTTGGATTGGCCGAGGTTCAGCAGTGCCGCCTGCTCCACTTGAATGGCCACCTCGAAGCCCAGATCTCTCGACGTGTGATAATAGCCTTTAGGGCTTCATAAAGGAGTGTGTTGCACAGAAGTGCTACGAAACCACAGATGAACTCAAAGAAGCAGCGAGACTTGCTTTTACTCGTATCAGCCCGCAAATTCTTCGGAAGATGTCTCACAGAACTTGGCGCAAAATTATTCTCTGCCACGAGAACGAAGGAGCCCAAACGGATCCACTGAATACTTAAGATTATGTTTCAACACAAGTTATCACAACATCATAATACCATAGCAATATGCATAAACTACATACAGGGGTGTAACAAGACATTGTGGACATCCTGTATATAAAGGGTTGTGTGCTAATTGACGCTACAGCCACTAACACGCTGGTCTGTAGGTTCCACTTATTACTGACTGCTTACAACACAATAAGTAGCCAGTAGATATTTCATGGTAATTGGTATACTGCGGCGCGTTCACAGGAATATACAACTCTCGGCAACTTGTGCCCTCCCTGGCAACAACCCTCGAGCCGCCACCGACTAGTATTCTATATATCTCAACAAACAAGGTGAATGCGTTACATAAAATAAAACCGTTATTTTCCTCGGATGCCACTCTTGGGTCATAAGTAGAGCCACGATTTTGTGGCGAAGAGATTTTCGCAACATTTTTCAACGCGCCATGTACACATCTGCAGCTCTGCTAGATCGTCTGTGATTGGATGATTTTACCCTCACTTGCCTTGGCAAATCACAGACGTACGGAGTCACAATTATCTTATTCAGATTGGTGTAGTCAAAAGACAAACGTGAACAAAGACACGCTGCCAATAACCTCGAAGCAGATTTACCGATGTGCACGAGAGACACTGAAACAAAGTAGGGTAAAAATATGTTCGCCACAAAGTCGTGGCCTTAGTAATAAGAGGTACGTTGTGCAGACACGGATTCTATTTGGTCCGTGGAAATAGACGAAATATTTGCTAACCAAATAATTTACTTTCGTGTACAGGTAATCCTTTTATGTATCTTGAAACATGCACTACATTTAAGTCACGGTCTTTCCTGATAGCTAAGAGCGTTAAAATCACTTCTACAGGAGATCAAGATGGTGATGGTTCACCCCCTAAATTACGTCGTAATCAAACTTCTGGACATCCGCTCACATGGAGCGTTACGGAATTTTGGCAAGACCCTCTGTCTACGGAAGTCCGATACTGGTACATGTGTCGGCGTTTTCGTTAAAGTCAACAGCCTTCTTTTAGGTATCTACCGTAATGTTTTTCTGAGTGGTCACTTGAAGAAGCATATGCGTCATTGCCCGAATATCAGTGGCGGGCCAAAAACCTACCTTCGGGCAGACTCCTGAATGTCCCTTAATGGACGGGCAGGTATCTGGGAAGTTCACGAAGGCTACAAAGAGGCTGGAGGCCCGAGATATATTTCCATAACTATGCAGTGGTTCGTGACTGGAACCATTTGGGATGTCTGGCGGCGGCTTCGTTATTGTGGTAAGAGGAAATAAGGGAGAGAGAGAGGTTATAAAAGAGGTGGGTGAGTGGGGGGAGTAGCCAGGATCGTCTCGTGTTGCGCCGTGCTGTGGACAATTATGCTAATACCCTGGAGCGACCGATAAATGTGCCTACGTCTCCAGCAAGGATCATTCAAGCCTCTTATGAAGTACGGTTTATTTACGAAGGTCCACCATTTGAGATATTACGTCATATTTTTAAGAAAAAAATGTAACAGATTTAGACCGAAGTACACCATTTTAGGGGATATCGTCCAAGCTTTGGATTCAGAAGTATTTGTCGTAAAAATATCGTTAGAAGACATTACAGCATTATAAAACAAGGATGTGGTATAATGTTACGAACATTTATATGGTGATTTGAACCAAGTTTTATGTTGACAGCATCGCGCCAGCGTAACGGTAATACTTCCTATTATAGCTGACTCGTAGATGAATAAACTATCTCTCAGCTATATCATTAAAAATACATATCCTCGTATGCATCTATTTGAACATTTATACTTAGAGACGAGAGTGTGAAACCAGAATTACCCTACTAAAAACACCAATACTAGCAATTATATCAGTAGAAATCTAAAATTCATTGAAACCAGTATGTTACATATAGGTCACAAAAAAAAGTTACATTTGTATACCAAGTTCGGCTGAAATTGATCGAACAGGACGGTTTTCAGTATATTGAAATGCATATTAAATAACAATATTTGCTGTCGTTTTAAAACTATGTGTATTAGTGATTGAAGAACATGTGCAAACATATCTTACTGAATTATTTCACATTTTCCGAACTTGGCAGGAATCGGTTAAATAGTTTCCAAGCTATGATAAAAATATTTATTTATCCACATTCCAGAAGTATATATCTACAAATTTATAATCTTTTCAATTTGATTCTTAGATGACTACCTGTCAAAGTAAAATTTTGTTTGAATCCTCATAGTAATGTTCGCAACAACATGAAAAAATCATAATTTGTTAACGTTGTAATATCTTCTAAAAATTAAATTTTACGACACCCACTTCTGAATTCAAAGCTTGGACGATATCCACTGAAAGTATATAATATGGTGTTAATCTGTTGTACAGGATTCGGAATATGTCACGGTATATAAAATGGTGAACTTTCGTGAGTAAATTTATTAAAAGATTCATTGACTAACGTAATATTTGGTTTTAATTGGTTAAACGGATTGATTCACGAAATATGACTTGAAATGTTTATTTAGTCACACTGTGCTAGCTTCAAAAATGATTGACCTCCAAGGTATCACCCTTTCTAATTCACTACGTAGCATAAGTATAGACACTGGACAATCGCGAAAATGTTTAGCATAGTCTCCAATAAACTATAGTATATTAACCGTGACACGTGTGAACAGTTTTGTGGCGAATCACACACGCCGTGTGTCCAAGCTGTACAGTTCTAATTGGGTTTGTTGAAGAGAGAAACAATGCTTCAAATAAACCGTAGCCTATGTTGATACAAAACAGTCAGTGTTATACATAGCATGTTGGAACCTAGCAAATAGTCAACTATTCCCGCGATTTTCCAGTGTCTCTAAGCATAAGATAACGGTAAATGATAAAATTTGGTATCATTTGGTCAACTGGTTCTTCATACATGACATATTGCCCTAAATGTTTTAATGGGAGACACTAAAATTAGTCACCTCACTAGGTTATAAACTGTGGCTAAATGCTATATGTGTACTAAGTTGTAAAGAATTTGTTAACGGATTTTAAAGTGTTAAGGGGTGGAGTGGGGTAAGGTTACACACAAATATACCGGCACACACGCACAAACACATATGCTGACAGAGAGAGAGAGAGAGAGAGAGAGAGAGAGAGAGAGAGAGAGAGGAAAGTGATCTCATTTGCCTATATTTCCTTCAGTAGGTAGTACTTTAAAATTATAATCTTTATGTAAGCTACTATTAGTAAATCAGTAAAGACAACTGATAGAATCTAACAATTTGGTTTACATACGGAACGAAAGGGGTAGTATTATTGCATTTTCTACATTAGGAGAAAACCAGTATACGAAACAAATTCTCATTTGGTTTCTATATCTGATAATACTCATGCTGAAAATTAAATATGTTCCTCTACGTGTCTTACTTCACATAAGGGTTAAAATTGTAAACAGAAATTTTTTATTATTTCAAACCAAAGACAATTATACAAGCTTGCTTTTGAAATTCAATAGTGAAATAAATGTTAAAGTATGGTAGAATGGATGTAGAGAAAAAATACTTATTGTTAAGAACGCATCGGCATACAAGAATGGTATTTAAGAATCTTCCGTGAAATAAGTTTTTACATATAGAGAAGACACTTATTAAAATAGGCTGGGCAGCAATATAATCACTTTAAATGAAACTCAAGTGAAGTAATTACTTTATTTGCATGTTGTTCTTCTGATATTTAAAAAAATTAAAATGAGAGAAGTAATTGTATGAGAGAAGTAATTGTGTACATTATCTGAGTTATTTTATATCTAAAATAACTCCGACAACGTACACAATTACTTCGCTTATACAATTACTACTCTTATTTAAAATATTTTAAATATCAGAAGAACAACATGCAAATAAAATAAAATATGTACATAATTATTTGAAAATATAGTTAAATATAAACAAAATTATTGTGTTATCGTAAGTAATGTTTAATATCCAACTTAATTACGCATTCGATAAAATTGATACCAAGTATCAAATATAAGGCCCTCAGTATTTCAGCACGTATTCATTAGTACAAAAATTACGCAAATTGTAAATTGCTTGTTTGTAAAAATTAAAAATTAAACCCCTTGTGATATGACAACTGTGCATCATACCTTGAGGCTGTATAAGTACGTCACTTACTTAACACTTGACGGAAGGCTACATAACGGTCTGAAATAAGAGCTGGGTAGGGCTTTGAAAAGTTTCCAATTAACCGTGAAACAGTTACACTCAAACTCCCCATTATCTCGCCGTCTGGCGGACGTCATTTGTTCCCGACTAGCCTCGTAACGCTACAGTTAAAAGGCCTCGTGACTTGTTTTGGTGTCCGAGACTGCCGGGAGTGAAGAGAAGGAAGAGTAAAGGCGGACTCACAACCTACACCTTAGTTACATACGTGTGTAGAAGTACAAACTCTATTAGTGACTTCATGCAGTCTTGTCATCTAGCATCTAGTCTACCGAGTAAGTACGTGGCTGAATTGGTAACATTTGTATTTCTTACGTACGTACGTCATGTGGTGGTAGTGAATCCAGCTGTAAGTACCCGTAACAACGAAGACCTAACTAAAATTTACTTCTTTTTTTTTGTCGTAAATTATTTTATTTGTTTCGTTCCAAAATTATTAATTTGCAAAATCTACTTCAGAATTTTTGGTCTTGAAAAATAAACACATTTGTGTTCATCTAGCTTCTACATTGTTGTGAACCCAATCCCAAAAACCTCACGTACGTGTGGTGTGTGCGTACGTATGTACTGTACGTTAAAGCCACCGGTTTCTATTTACACTGTTTTGTTCGAATATTATTTTTTCAAACCCTAAAAATGAGCAGATATCGTAAAACCGATCTATAGATGTGTTGAAATTATTTTTTAGTACGTAGCTTAGTTTCTAAGAGCAGCAAATTATATAATTTGGGATAGTCATCAACTTAAAGACATTTTCTTTTAGTCGACTGTCAGTGAAATCATACAACCACACGCTTTAAAAATATATAATTATAGACATATAATAAAATTGTAACACATCTATATGATGGTTCAGAAATATCGGTTCTATTTTAGGATTTAAAAAGCGATATTCGAAAAACAGCGTAAACTTGTAGTCCTGAGCAAAGACACATAGTAAGAGGGTCCTAACTCTCATGTTAAAAAACGAGGAACTTATTTTCACCGAAGATGCCTAAAGTAGGCTACGATTCCTCCTTCCGTAATACCAACGTCAGAACATACACAGTTTAGTGCAATTTTAATTTTTGAAATATGTTCTTAATATAATGTTCGTTATTATATTTAACTTTTCATGTTAGTAAAACAAACTATTCGTTAATTTCATGCGTTAGTAAAGCTGCATAATTTATTTTCGTAGTTAATTCATTGTACATTTATTTTTCGTTTCATAAGTTTTCCGTCGGGCAGGAAAACTTCGGAAATCTTCGATTAAGTACCCTCCCTAGATAGACTGCGTTTGTGTGTGTGAGGCAGAAAGTCGATGGAGTGGTAAGGTTGACGTGTAATGCATTATTGCCTCTCCACACAATCCACTCAGCTGGCTTGCAGTGCTTTACTGTTATCCTTTTTGAAGTGGGACTTAAAGGCCGTGCACTCTAGTTTCTACTTTCTTCAGTGATATGAATATTTTACACCTAAACGAGAGCAGATATCAAGTATCTGTTTGGCAATTTTGTTTAAAATCGTCTTCTCCATGTTGGCTGATTTTTTTCCCCAAGGTAGTAAATGCTACTTATGTGATTAACAAAATTCTGGATAATTGACGTTTTAGTCGAAACTGAATAATTTCTTGCTTGGAAAAAGTTGGCTATCGTGACGAAAACATAACAGTTCTGGTTTAAGTTTAAAAATATAATTATCGCAAAATCAGCAGAAACTAAATTATAATATTGTGAGCACCGTAGTTCTAAGTCTAACGTTTGTTTCTATTGCTGGTTTTTTTTAATCCCGTCGATATTTTCCCAGATACGGTAGTCTGAAAAAAAAAAAAAAACAATTTTTTGTCATTTTCTGGGGGCCGATAATGACGTTTCGAATAAACGAGCAGAATTTTTAAAACTATAGCGACACAGTTTGAAGTGTGTATTATTTTCGTAAACATACAAGTTTAATGCTCATAATATATTTTCGTCAGTAAAAGAATAATCGTAACTAGCTGCATCGCGTTTGAAGCGCAGGTAGGGAGGTCCTTAATGAATTATTCGAGTTACTAGGGCCTGGCCACGAATGAGGTTGTGAATCTGCCTTAAGGAGATGGTGAGGGGCAGAACAGAAGCTGAGAGAATAATAGTTTCTACGCACCAAGTGGCACTCGGTCATGTGTCGTGTCACACAGACACGGAGGCGGCGACAGAAGAGTACTCGCGCTGAATCGCAATTGGTCGCCCGTCCCCCCAAGTGCTTTTGTTAATGCCGCCACGTTTAGCCTTCACGAGTCCTGCCACGAACATTCCGACAGCGGACAACTTCCTTCGTCCACCTGCCGACCCATTGTTGCGATCACAGTGAACTGTTAAGAATGCTGGCGGATAAACCAATAACTTAGGACAGTATTAAAATCAATGTGGTTATTTCTTATATTAGAGGTAATGATTTTCGGTGAAAATATTCAGCACCAAATCATTTCAATGTCTTATAATTAGAACCACGATTTTTTGGCAAAAAGAATTTTGCAACATTTGGTTTCAAATGTGTCATGTGCACATCTGCAGCTCTGCTACATCGTCTGTGATTGGATAATTTTACTCTCACTTGCCTTGGCAAATTACAGACGTACGGAGTCAACATTAATCTTATTCTGATTGGTGCAGTCAAATGCTCAAGTACTGTCTGCCAGTAACCATGAAGCAGAGTTGCATATATACACGCAAGGCATTGAAACAAAGTGATACAAAGTTCTTTTCAACAAAAATCACTGGCTCTACTAATAATGCATTGAGAGCAACGGAACCAAATTTGAAATTATTTTCCCGTGGAGTTATTTGACGTAACTATACAATTATTTTGTCACAAAAACGAAACACTTCGTTACAAAAAAAATTGTTTTATTTTAATCAAAGGTATGGAAAGGGACAATTTCTCGAGTTTAATTACCTGCATGTTAGAATCCATCGTCCTGTATACTCCTGCCCCGACCATTTGTCCGTTAGCTGCTACTCACTGACAAAGCAGATAAATAACTAATATACGGTGCTTGAGAATACACAGGACAATGAATTCTAACCTGCAGGTCATTGAAATCGCAATTTTTATCCTTTTCCATGCTGATATATCAAATCAGCAGAGGCCGGAAATATTCGCGGGATCACTGACCTGTAGGCTAGTCTCCAAGAATATATGTGCACTGAATGTAATAGCGTGTTGTTTATTAGCTGCTCGCTGACACAGTGAAATGACCCTGTGTTCAGTTACGTCACTGTAAAAATAACGGAAATGTTTAGGAAGTAATTAACCTAAACACAGGCTGGGCCAGTTGCCATACTTCCGGCTTGTTAATATGCAAACTTTTACAGTTGTTACAATACAAGTCCAGTAACTTCAGTATACATTTGACTGTTTTATAATAAAAAAGTTTATGAGAAACACTTCTACCATGCCTTCTTTCTTAGCGCTCCTATACGCACGTGTGGCAAATTCACAAATAATTTTTTGAGTTTTTACAGTTTTAATATTGATTCAGCTATTTCCAGCAAGTGTCGAGTAAGTCAACGGCCAATTGTGAACGTGATACAAACCTATAGTTGCTGGATTTATGTCTTGTGTACAAAATTAAACGCGAATTTTCCAGGTATTTACAAATCAGTAATATAAATACGTCAAGACGTCAGCAAAGCTTTTACTTCCATTCCATCCTTCATTGATTACCTATGATATGACATAAAATACATGTTCTGTAGTGGGCGTTCTGAAACTGTGCGCGAACTTATAAATTCCTCACAAATCCCCATGAATGCAGTTTGAACCCATTTTGTTGCCAGGAAACGTAACTTCAATCAGGTAACCAAAGTGGCCACTTTATCAGGCACCATGTTTAACTTAACAACGTTTCTGTTTTTAGTGCACCAATCCCCTTTAAACATATAACAGCTTATTGTAACGTTGTGCAGCGTGAAGCGGTGACTTGAATGCTGGGTACGTCCGTAGCTGCGCTGCGCTGCGGCCGGTTCACAGGTTAATTAGACTGAATTCTGACGCATCTGTCCTAAACCGTTTACGGTATAGCGTTACACTTTTTTTTGGAGGTGGTAGAAGGAGGTATTCACTTCGAATTGGAAATAAAGAAAGAAGCAGTTTACTTGGAAACGTATTGGCAATAATTGTGTATAAAATACAAATATCAGTATTTGCCTACATCTACAACAAAGCGTTGCAATGTGTAAACTTCTCTTTCTGTGGGAACTTTTTTTTTTTTTTTTTCATTATTTTGAAAACTGGAGGGGAAGTCGCATTTGCCTCCACCATCTTATCATTCTGTTTTATACCAACTCCTTTACGAAAATTCGCCTATGGTCCTGAGCGTTACTAAATCACACTCCATATGACTGAAATTATGGTCGCTGATGTGACAACTGGCAGCCATACTTCGACTAAGTTACAGTGTTTTTAACCATACTTTTTATGACTAATTAAGTATAATAACTGTATCAAAAAATTTGACCGGCGAAAATAGTAACTGTGATTAGCATTACACCAGTCCTCCCCCCCTACCCCCCTACAGCATGGCAAAGTGGACAAGCATAAGTAGCGACGTGTCGGTATCAGTAAACGTTTTTCTGTTTTCTGACGGTGGTGACAAGGTGACAAGAAATGAATGACAAGAGACAAGTCACATACTTCCGACGAGCATGTGTATACATTCTGACATAAGTTCTTTCTGTTTCAGCAAAGAAACTAACTTGTCAGGATATCCTGTTATGTGTATGAGTTTATGACAAATGTGTGGTGGGAGGCGAATGGTCTGACCATTCGGTTACCGCAGCCCTAAGGTTATAAGGAAATAAGGTCATATTTACAGAATGGTGTAAGGAAATACGGTCATTTACACATCTCAAAAATATATTTTAATGCAATAGATTTAAATATATCGCTTAAGGCTTAACAAGTTAGATAAATTGTAACCTTAATGGTTACTATACGACATTTCTTACCAGGACGAGAGATAACTCATCGTCAGAAGGAGTGGCGCGAAATTTTGGAAAAAACAAACTGCCATACAATGTGAAGTACCAGAGATATTGTAGAAAGAGACCACAAATGAAATCGGCAAGATCGAAGAGCTCGTGTATTTAAAATATTACGCACTATAAATAGTAAATTTGTAGGTCATATAATGTAATAAACGAAGGTTGTTGAAAAAGTTGGTAACACCATTGGCTACTATACGTGTAATAACAAACTCAGCAAAATTATAGGCCAGGAAGCAATCGAGAAAGTTTTAGGTCTTTAATGCTGGAATCTTCAAACCCCAATCTTGTGTTACAACTAAGCAACCCAAACCTTTAAAAAAATATTGTAAGTCTAAAATACTCTTCTGAGTGTAGATGTGGACAGTGTTTTTCACAGATCGAAAGTAAACGTAATAGTGTTGCTGATAACCTGTAAGCAAAATATACAATTTTGGTTAGTTATCGACTTAAAGAAAATTATTTTATGCTAAAAATTAAAAAGAAATGTTTTGAAAGAAAATAGAGCGGATAGTGAAAACAATTGTAATCAGATCTGTATGACAGATTATTCAACCTTTAAGAATTAAAAAATAATATTCCGATATTCCGAATAAAGGGCGTAAGTAGAAACCCATAGCATTTTAGACAAGTTCTTTGCCACATTTGTTTGCGGTATGCCGACCTAACTGACTGATATTTCTCCTATACAAGCTCTCTATCTTGCCCAGCGTTGTTAAAATAGCAGTGGAAAAAGCCACATTATTGACCCGTGAAAAAAAAAAACACTTGATTGTACCGAGAATGCGTTGTTTTCACTTCTCTAAGCGATTACAGAGCACTTAAATAAAATTTCCCAAAAACCGCAACCAAGGTTATGATACGTACCACTTAGATGGGAAAAAATTCAATAAGGATAAAAACACAACATAGTAACTATACATATCCATTCCATGTAACCATAGTATATGCAGTGAAAAATACTCAGGTAAGACTCCTTTTCATGTAATTAAAGCATGTTACAATTAAATAAGATCAAAATTAAGTTACGTAACAATTGTCTTACGTGTTACGGAGAATCACCTAATCAAGCAACATAAAAAATACAAGACCGACAAATACTAAAAATTAAGAATTTTAGATTGTTAGGTACCTTTAATCACTGGGCCACTCTTTCACGCAGTAAAGACGAAAAGAAAAGGTATGTGTCATGATACTACAGATTCCAATGCTACGTACTGTACATTGTTAAGATTGCAATTTTTGTTACTCAGAGTTTGTTGTGGAATTCATATTACATTTTGATCCAGTATATTTTATAATTTTACATACCCGAACAATCTACACGCCCTTCAACTTTCACAAATTTTAAATATTAGCCTACAGGCTATACAGAACGATATCTCGAGCGTCTATCGTCTTTGACAAATGCTACTCACGACACATTGAACGTATTCCTTTTTTCCCCTCTCGAAATTTCCCTCCGAGTCTACAAAATTCACCTAACTCGAGGAGCCAAATGTCATAAAACGCATTTATAACTTTATATTTCAAGTCCGGTAACACTGAGAGCGAGTATGTGGATTTAAAATTATAAAAACTATTGACGTTTTTACATTTAATTTTTATTATAAAAAGTATATTTGTTGTATTTTTATTAAATTTATGCTTACTGAAAAACATTTCTTTTTTATTTATTATATTTTGTCACCAATTTTTGACGTTTAGAATTATTTTAACCATGCAGTGGTGCTTAATATAATCATCTAAATTTTCCCGGCGGTTAACCTAACACCTTTGAAAAAGTTCCGTTCAGTTAATTTGTCTGCAGTCTGTATAACCTTCCAACTCTTTTAAACGTATAACTGCCACAGACGTACAAAATCGATCCGTTCGTCCATGAAGTATATGTAATATAGAGATCAATTATACAAATTATATCAATCAATATGTACTATACATACTCATATATATGCTATACATAATTCGAAAGTTAGCAAAAACACCCAAAACACATGAAAAACTCCTGATAATTTCATAACACAGAAAATGGAAAACATATGTATTTGACATTGACTGCTTACATTTGCGTGTTTTTTTATTACTAAGCCACATATAAACATAGAAGGCAAGATATGTTAACTGGTTGGTTTGAAGTAAAATCTGAAATCTTTCTCGTAGAATAGGTACATTTTAAATTTATTTTGAGAGAATTCAATGGCAACATTATTACGATTAATCTTTCTTCATTATTTGTTGTTTCGTTGTATAAACGATGAGTGTGGTAGAAAAGAAAAAAAAACGTTAGTTATACGCTAGACTGCTATAAACAAATGGTAAAGTTAGTTTCTGTCAAAAACGAAGCGGCCGCTGATTTTAAAGATAGTTTGTGAATAAGTTCTTAACAGTGCCTTTCCTTAATATCAGGGAATTATTTTTCTAACAATGATAGGCGTATTTGTTGATTTAATTTACATGAATTTTTTTTCCAACGTGTAGTGTTTCACCAATATTGAAATCTCTGATTCGGTCTTTCAAAGAACAATAGCAGTTCTACGCAAAACCGACTGAATTAAAAATCAAAATTTAATTTATATTCGCAATACGCAGTTAGCTCCTCCCCCCCCCCCCCACTCATCTCATCTAACATAAGCCTGACATGTGGCTAATCTGTATTATTTTTACGAGAATGATATAAAACTACACATTTCAAATATGAGCGTAAGCACAGCGTAAGATGAATGATGGAAGAAAAATACTCCACTCGTACCCAGGGGCGGATTTATAAAGGGGGATGGACGGTGGGGCAGACTGCTCCGGGCGCCGGGTTACGAGAGGGGGGCGCTGGTGGTGCCATATAATGTTATAAAACAGTATGTACAATTAGAATGCACACTTGAAACACTGCTAATTGTCTAGTAGGTACAGGTTTCATGTATTTCTGCTAAAATGTTATAATGTTATCTACGCGAGCGCAAAACAACGTATGCAAGATACGGTTATTACTGTTGGGTTTATTGGACTGATGGAAAAAGGGGTCGGAAAACGGAGGGGGGAGCAAATCACAAATGCCACGACAGAAACAATACGAACGGCGCACGATACGACACTAAAAATTCTCGTTATTGCAAACACTAGTTTGACTCCCGCGCGACAAATACTAAAATAAAATAAAAAATATTTTATTGCTACTTTGACTATTCAAAATATTAGTTTTTTTGGTTATCTGGTAACTAAACAGATAATCTGAGCCGAGTATTTTAAATAATTCCTTTTATCCTTATAGCTAATGTTTGAAACTTTCGTCACCAGACAGTATAAAAACCAAAATTTTGAGTTGTCGAAGTTACCCCGCAATGTCAAAGTAACCCCGGTTTACGGTATATCTAGTACGGCAGTCAGCTGTTTACAGTATTTCAGTTTTATTTTTTCGTTCATTTTGTAATATATTTTTAACACTCACTGGCATTACAAAATATGGAAATAAAGGCATAATTACACGTTTACTTAAAATGTTATGATTTGCTATTGATAACCAGCGAACATCTTTATTACAATACATAAACGCAATTTACTACCTACTCAGGAGTTTCGCCAACATTTGGGCGCGAAATTAAATACCGACTCGAATAAAATCGATATGATTTCTATTCGGAATTTGCCTCGCGTCCGCCATTTTTTGTCGAGCTGACGTCACAGAAACCTCGGTGCTGACTGGCAGACAGCTTTCGTTTTTCGTGCCGCGGCAGTCGTGTCGGTTCTGTCGCATCATTGTGATTCCGGTATCATAGCTAGAGGAGGTGTGGAAATCAGCTCTATTCATAACATTCCCTCCGGATGACGCAGCGACAGGTACAGTTATTTTGGAGCGCGTGGGCGTGTGCTTGATTGCGTATATTGTCAGCCGACAGTCATGCTGTACGTTTAGTTCGTTAGCGGCTCAGAACAGTTGGTACTGAAGGCGAAAGCCGTATTGTCAACGACACATTGGTCGAATATTTTTACTTCCGAATTTACATTTTGCCCTACCTTTACGTCAAGGTCAATGATTTATGATATCTGGTTAGTTACCCGTCGTTTCACCTCAAGTGTTATATTAAGAGCCACGGTGGAACGAAATTTGCAGCGTCTTGTTTCAGTGACGTGCAAATATGTAGTTCTGCTTCATGGGCAGCGATAGGTACAGCCACGAGAAAGAATTTTGCCACAGATTGTTTCAGTGCCGTATGTGAACACCTTCAGTTCTGCTTCATAGTCAAAGATAGAATGTTTTAACTCCCATGTGTCTTGGGCTCCTGTCCGCTAATCACAGACATGTAGTGTTCCTGTACGCCAATTGTGATTGGCACAGTCAAATGAAGTACGTCAATTCACAGATACACGCAGCCAATAACAATGAAGCAAAACTGCAGATGTGCACGTCAGGTGCTGAAACAACCTGGGGCAAAATTCTTTTCGCGAAATGCTCATGGCCCTATAGTGATAGAATGTTTATTACTCTCAGCGTCTTGGTTTCCTGCCCACAAATCACAGGTGTGTGGTGCCGCTGTAAAATCATTCTGATCGGTACAGTCAAACAAGCTACGTCCCTGCACGATAACACGCTACCAATAGCCACGAAGCATACATAATTAGCGTGTCAGACATTATACTACTTACAGTTATGAATTAAACGACTTAAAATTATTAAAATGTATAGTTTAATATCTCAATTAAAATACGGGGGAAATTTTTGAAATTACGTACAGACGACAACAACAGTAACTTAAAAAAACTGTAGACAAAATTTCATTGAAATCTACAACAAAAAAACAAACTAACGTTCACTCTTAAGGCGCTGAAACATGTTGGTGCGAAATTTTTTTCGCCAAAAATCAATATCTGTATTTATATTAAAGGTAAACTCACATCAGGTACTTCATATCTGGCAAAACTGTTTTCTTTAAATCAAAACCAGCCTTAAGAACATATATCTACACTGAAAAAAAAACTGCGTAAATATACCTGCCGTACGGAAACTTGATACTTTCTGGAAGCCCTGCATTTAGCTTGGATCTGTTTTCACGCCAACCGTGTATCCTTCCGCCAAACGTCAACAATAACAGTGCCAGGATGATGGCTGCACTGCAAGCCGATGTTCATTGTCCATCCGCCGCCACTAACTACGTCACCTATAAAATATTGTAATACATGGTGAATGTAAATATACATTTCATTTCATTTCCCGAAAATGAACACATTATGTACATATTCCATTAAACAATTTTCAATATTTTGGCCGCTGTTCGTAATAAAGGCTACAGAAGAACTATTTCTACCACATCAACGCCTACCCAACCATCCTCCAACTATCGTATAACCTACGTGTCTAACACACCTTTAAAATAATTATTTCGAAAAATGTTCATACTTGCGGACGCGTAACAATAAAAAATAAGTATATTTATTTATCTCTTCGTATCGCTTTTTCATTTGCTTACATAGTTGTATGGTAATAACGGAAGTATTCCTAGCAGTTTTTTCAACAGTTGGTTTCTAGAAGTATCAACTTACCGTACGGCGGGTACATCCATAGTCTGGAAGTTATTAACCTTTACCCACTATGGAACACTTACCATACTTCAGCCTGTAAAGACGGCAAATGTTGAGGATTGTTATAGTCTGTCTCATTTTAAGAATTTTTTTTTTACAGCTGTGTTGGCATTCCATTTGACAGCTGTCTCCATGAAATAACCACTGCTTTACACTATCACAAATGAATTTTTCATAGATACACTTAGCTGGCTCTCAAACTGTCCCGTTCATAAAAACAAACAGAATTTTCCTATAGAAAGGTGTACACTTTACAGCCTTCAGAACTATCAAAACTCGAACTCTTCTTGAAACAGACTATACTACACAAGTGTGGTAACGTCAGTGTTGCATTTGACTGTTTCATAAAAATATAAAGGCACAATGTGTGCCAACCTGACGTATCCAATAAACATGTGTTGTGTAGACTGAGGTGTATTACTGGACAATACGTCCCATGCCTCTTGTACGCTACAGACTAGGAAATCTATGTACTTCTACCAGTCTAATGGGTCCACAGACAACTCAGAGTTGTGTATAGTTAGAGACGGGAAAAATTCGCTTATTCACTGACATGTAGGCTAGCCTCCAAGAACATGCACCGTATGTATTCAATCAGACATTATCTGGTCACTGGCTGCTCGATGACGCAGTGATATGGGCCTGCATTTAGTTGCTTCTGTACTATTGGCTAAGCTACTTCCAGGAAGTGTCAAATAAGTCACGGACCAATTGCGAAAGTGGCACGAACTTACAGTTGCTGGAATTATAGCTTGAGGCCAAAAGAAAACGCGAATATTTCAGGTCTCTAATAGTCACTACTTAGCACCGTATGCCTTGGAACACTACCATGACACTCCACTAACTATCAGTATGGACCCCTATTTTCGCGAAAAGAATTTTGTCCCAGTTTGTTTCAGTGCCTTACGTGCACATCTGCAGTTCTGCTTCATGGTTATTGGCAGCGTGTCTGTATGAAGAGTCGTATCTCATTTGACTGAGCCAATTACAATAACGTTCCTGCAACACCACACGTTTGCGGATTACTGGTAGAATCGTGAGAGTTAAAATATCCAATCACTGACCACGAAGCGTAACAGCAGAAATGCACGAAGGGCACCGAAACAAAGTGGGGCAAAATTCTTTTCGCAAGAAACAGGGGTCCGTAACTATCAGTGATGTAGGGGAAACTATTTGGCCATGCCTACTTTCATAACACTCCTATACATTGGTACAAATAGTTTACAAGTAATTTTGATCAGTGTAGGATCCTGAAAAATTCGCGTTTCATTCTTAATACAAGGTAGAAATCTAAAACCTGTAAGTTCGTGTTGAATCTAGACACATTTGACACCTTCGAGAGTTGCCGAGCAAATAACAAAGAAACAACAAGATGCAGGTCCATTCATGTTTATGTTGTATCCTTGTATCAGTGAACAGTCAATGAACAGCTGTCGTCTACTTCGGTGAACTTGGAAGCAAGGGTTAATGAACGAACGAATTTTTCAGGACTATACATCTACATTTTGTGGTGTGAAAAAGTGGAGAGATTTTTCAGTCAGCACTCAACATCTAGGTCTTTATAGCGGGTGAGGGGTGACATGAGGTATGGAGCGGCGCCGGAATGAATGGGCGAGGAACAAGGGAGATCCTCTAGAAAACCCGCTGAACAGCGACAACGTCCGGCACGATTCGCACAAGCGAAAATCCGGGGTTCGACCCCGCCAGGAATCGTACCCGATTGCCTAGGTAGGAGGCGAGTCCACCGGGACCCCGTGGCGAGAGAAAAATGTAGAAGATACTAAGTAAGTAGCCTACTTTGCTAATACAGTACACATCAGATTGTGTCAACAAGAACAGGTGTGTTAATTTTAGTATATTGTCCTGGTAAAAAATGTATATATTGTTACATCAATTCACCCTACTTGGAATTTTTTTTTCAGTGACCGTTTCCTTAGAAACTCGACCACGCTTCGCCACTTTGCAGGTTATTCTTTGTAAACGATGTTAGTCCAACAAAACCGTCCGGTAAGTACACTCGTCTGTAGTATATATGCTGTATAATACTGTACATTCCTAACGACTCCAGGTCGGCGGCGGCCAACGAACCTGCCCTTCACTCACAACTAGGAAGCTGTCGCCTTGCCGAAGTGAAAGGAAGAATAAAAGTAAAAAACGTAAGAAAAGGAAATTGGTAGTAAGGTGTACGCTAAGAAGACACAGCCTTTTTGCTATGTTCTCCTTACTACGTCCCATTGAAACTCTCCCGCAATGCAGTAATTTGTTTCTGTCAGAATGTGATACAAAAAATGGCTGGGCACCCTCGAATATAACACAACATGTAATCACAATGGCGCGACAGACGCGACGCGAATAACAAAATATGTCCGCCAAATAACGTCGAGGCGGATTTACTGACGTCACAGAAACCTCAGTGCTGATTGGCTGATAAGCCAATTCGCGTCGCGGGCATTGGCGTTGTTTCTGTCGCACCATTGTGATTCCAGGTTAACATGTAAACCCGTACCCTTGCTCACACTGCAGTTAGAAAATTCTTATTACTTTGCAACTCCAAATCGATATGTAACAACAGTAACGGAAAATAAAGGTTTATGGTGTCTAAAATGTTATCAATATGAATTCTATTCCGTAATTAGGTTAAAGTTCCAAAAATTTACCTAAAAGAAAAGTTATGACACAAAGTACAAAAATTCACGATGGCGACTACCGCTCGCTCTTAATTTAAACTACAGCGAACCATGACTGAACTTTGCTTAGTAGTAAGGTAAGTAAGATTTACTCTCGTCGACAGCGAGGTCACTAGAGACGATGAAACACAACTTGGTACAATGACAGGAGCTGGGAGAGGAGTCGGCCATGGCCATAAACGACTAAGATTTACCATGGCTACACTCTAAAAAGTAGTTTGTAAATATACTAGACGTGCGTATAGGAGCGCTAAGAAAGTAGGTATGGTAGAATAGTTTCCCAGACATCCATGGTAACACTCCTAAAACTAATTATTAAACAGTCAAATGCATACTGAAGTTACCAGACTTGTATTGTAACATTTGTAAAAGTTTGCATACTTACAAGACGGAAGTATGGTAACTGTCCTATACTACGTCTGGGATAATAACTTCCTAAACATTTTAGGAATTTTTTTGTAGTGTAGAGACAATGGTTTATCGCGGGAAAACTTGACTGTTTGCTGGATCTCAACATACGTTCAGCTTACGAGAATGTTACTGACTTTCGCTTGTACTAGGAGTTGTCACCCTATTTGACTGAGCTAACAAGAATCCCGATATCGTAATATTTGAAGCCTGTTATTGGTCTGCAGACAGCTACGCTGTGTCAGAAGTATATCACCGAATCACATATGTTGCAAGAAACTACAGTGTTTTCAAGGGTATGTTGACACATAACATTTTCGCGATATGCCATAATCTCTAGCCATGGCCTTTGTTAAGACTCGGTTTCAGTCGCCATATTAAATATTATTATTTTTCTCTTTTTTAAAAATTCTAATAAAAAAAATGTCAAATATACGATTATACCGCGAATCCTGTTTACCTTGTGCTACAGTACAGACATTGTGATTTAGTTGATAACATATAATTACGCCGCAATCTGTGTGGCAAATTTTTTTGTACTCATAAATTGTCCGACTGATTGCGATCTGACTGTACATTACTAGCTCAATTACAATGCTTGTAGTGTAGTGCAAAGAAAATAGGATTTGCGGTAGCATATTTAACATTTTTCTTCTCAGAATTCTAAAAAAACGTAAAAAAAAAAATAGTAAAATCCACTATGGCGACTGACACCGAGCCTTAAGAGTGCGTGGTTGATAAATATACGCTGAAAACATAAATTTATTTCTACGCTTTTTTCGAAGCCACAATGGGTAAAGTACCCAATGACAATCCTAGATAATGTTTTTTTCCCCCTTCAACTTTATGAGTAAATACAGAATTACTGATTCGTTACGCGTGATCTCTTGCACCACTGTTAAAAGCACGGGTTCTGGCGTCAGAGATTGTGCCTCAGAAGTTCGTAACACTGGAAACAATTTTGTTTAAAACGTTGGCTAAAACTATTGTTTAGGATTGCTATTGTTTAATGTTAACAAATTGGCGTCAAGGAACCTACAGTTATAGATTAATGCTTTTAGCGTTGAATTATGTACCACGCCCTCGTAAGGAACCATTCCAGCATTCGCCTGGTGTGATTTCGGGAAACCATGAAAAACCGAAATCAGTATGGCCGATTTAGTAGTAATGGGTGAGTTCGTTGCAGTGAATGTGGTAATCACCACTGACGTCAGTCACTAACAGAGAAGGAGAATGGAGGAATGTGACTGCAGCCGGGCAAGAACTGGGACGCGGGTCGAAGCACGGAAATAACCGCGCTCTCGTATGGAAAGGGGAGGGAGGGGTAGGTAATGCGTACGCGACCTTCGGACGTGTTTACCCGCTCTTGGCAGTGACACCTGGGCATACGGTCCACCACCACTCACCCATTTTCTCTTTCACTCGTGGGGGCGGAGGACCTGCGTCACGTTAACTTTCCCGCTCCTAGGAAATTCTCGGGAGCATTCGTTCATCCTCGGCGATTGAGCGTAAAGGCAGTACGCCCAGAGCCGCTTACGAAAATTCACAAGGGTAGGGTAGGTCAGCCGAAAAGTTTTTGGTGTTTGAAATTTAACCCAGGGAAAGTTTACCCGCGTTCAAAATTTCTATGATGGCCTCTTGGTCAATTACTGGAACTAATATTATATTTAAATATAAATACAATACGTGTAAAGAATGCACTGTGCATATAGCATTTAGCAAAACATTTATCATGTAGACAACATTAAGGTTTCTTTTGGATCCCCGTAATTTTAAAACTTTGAATAGCATTTCAGGCGGCTTTCAAATTCTGGTAATCGGCAAAACCTGGTCACGTGACTGAGATACCCTACCCTAATCCAGCGGAAGAATTTTAATAAGTGCCTCAGAAGAGGGTTTAAGGGGTTGACCACAGTTCCTCCTCCCGCTTAAGAGATGTGTGAAAATTTTTTTGAATAATAGTTATTTTCTGTAAGGCAATATTACCGTTTTACTTCCACTAGCTGCGTAAACGTAACTCTTAAAATTTAAATCTGAAACGTTGTAATTCTAAAATTATCCACTATACCCTAGGAGGGGTGTTATGGTTTCAAGACCCCCCTTTAGCGTCCTTTTTACCTTACGGAAACTGCTTAAATAGCACCGTTTGCACCTTGAAATCCAAATATTGCCGTGGGAGGACCCCCAAGGCCCCCCTACCACCGTTTTATTGGGGAAGTTCGGTGCTAGGCTACTTTATAACGTTTTCTGATTAGGCATAACCCCGCCTTCTTTTTTTCCCAACACGGTTGTCTTAACACCCCCACCCCCTCCGAACAAAAATAATGCGTGCGTACCTGCTCATTATATTGCAGTTTCCTAACCTAACAAAACCGTCCTTCGCTTCAGCACACAATATTTGACATTATAAACTAACCGAACTTAATTGAAAGAAACCAAAATTAACCTAAACTAATCTAAATTAATTGTCACAGGTTACGGGGTATTCAATCGCCGAGAATGAACGAATGCCCCCGAGCACTTCCGAGGACAGGGAGCGGGAAAGTTATCGCGACCCAGACATGTGCATGTGCCACCGGGAAGGGGAGGGGATTGAGAAGGGCGCAGGAGGGGAAGTGATGTGGAGGGGAGGACGGACTACAGTTATCCGGATGTTGGTCGCGCGCGCACGTAGGCTGGCGGCACCGACCACGTGGTGCCGGTCACGAACCCCTGCCCGCGCGCCAAGGCGGAGCAGACAGACGCATGTACAGAAGCGAAACTGTGACCTGTCGCAACTCAGCGTTGTCTTGTGCTCAGGAGCGGGCGATACTTCTTTAGCGTTGCAGGTTCCTTCCGCAAACTCATATACCCAAAAGTGTAGACACTGTGGATTTTTTTATGAATGCTGAGAGAGTAAATGTTGCCAATAGAACTAGTTCAGGGCTAATCTACGTAGTGCTTTAAAAGTTCCTAACAAATAAATTTTTCCCGGTCAGGAACGGTATTGATAATATTTCTTAAAATAATTAAGAGTATGGAGGGTTAAGTAATGAATTTTCAGGTACTGTTTTGTATTAACATGGTTTCAACTACCAGGAGATAATGATTTTGATCAAGCCTTTTTTGGGCAAAGAATTGTTTACCATTCCATTTTTTTCTATTGAATGATAAGTTATAGTATGTACGAGTTCCCAACGAAAAAAATAAGGTCATCTTGTCACAACATTCTCCGTTTTCGAGAATATGGACGTAGAAAATTTAGAGCCTTACAGGTAGGCAACACGCGTTACACAGGAGTTTAGAGCAGCCCTATTATCTAATGAAGGTGCAAGGAATTGGAAACCATTTTTTTTTCACTGCTGCAGAACTTATCTTTAATAAAATGCACCCGGAATGTCTTTACCTATTTATCTTGGCTTTGGTTATTTTAACGTTGGATTTCAGTGTCAATTTTCAATTGTGAATTTGCACCAACGCAAAAACTTGCATTATAAAAATTTACCTCATATTTTCACGTTTCCTTATGACGTCTCTAGCTCCTGTGTGGACGTATTTTGCGTGATAGAGGCCTACACGTGCGCTAAGGCGACTAAAATAACGTAGCTGTCTGCAAACCAATTACAGGCATAAGATATTACAATATCGGGATTCTTATTGGTTCAGTCAAATAGAGTAACAGCTCCAAGTACAAGCTAAAGCCAGTAATCTCTTCTGGCTGGCTGAACGTATGTTGAAATCCTGCAAACAGTCAAGGTTTCCCGCGATAAACCGTTATCTCTACTCGCCAATTATATTACCTGCATGTTAGAATCCACTGTCCTATGCACAGTTAAGCCCGTCTATTCGTTCATTGTCTGCTGTTCCAGTGAGTAGCAGCTGGTGGACAAATGGTCGGGGCTCGAGTATACATTAGACAGTGGATTCTACCTAATATGCAGGGCATTGAAATTGGGAAATAGTTATATCACTATGAAAGCATGTGTGTGTATACATATGCATAGTATGTGGAATATTAATACTGCTTGTCTTGCCGATAACTGACTGAAAGGGGGGAGGCTACCATCTAAATTAAAGGAAATTTGGATGTGATAAATATGTGAATGGCTAATTGAAGGTCATGGGAACAATGTTAATCCACATATTATTTTTTATATTTGAGATTTATGCAGAAACATAATGGTAATCTCACAGTATTCATTCCGATGTAAGCCACAACTAGCAGCACAGTGAAGTAACGATTATATTACAGGCCACACTTTGATAACTTAGTACACCAATTTAACATTCACGAGTATTTTATTATTATTGTGTAGTTTCTTATTTTTCGTCGGTTGTATCTACAAACGTAATTTAAAAGCAATGATGATTTCAATTAAATTTTCTTGTGAAATTGTACCATATCTTTACATGTGCATAGCATAGTTGTGATACATAGTAGGTTACCATCGTCTCTCTTCATACCCTTAAGATATGGAATACATAGTAGCGATTACCTACGTCTTGGTGGGGCCACACAGAGGTCGCACCTCTGGAGGGGGAAGGGCATGATCACATCTCGTGACATGTATCAGCACGAGAAGGCTGTGGTCTGTGGATAGGACACATATTTCACCATGAATAGCAGACTTGTTTACCCATTGACACGGACGAAAGTCGACATTGAGCGGGCCGCCAAGGTCTTCCCCGACGACGTGCCGTTACATAGACTCGTCCCTCCCAAGCGGCATAATGCTTGTTTACACGGTATGCAAATAACCTGGGCGACTGGTAATGGCTCGGTAAATACTGTCCCTACCCCCACACCCTCCGCTCTCGCACCCAGTAGACCACCTCTTGGTAGTTTTTGCTCGTTAGGCTGCCTCGGCTTGGTGACAAACACTTTCGACAGGCGGAGGTATTTTCCGCGTTGGAGGCTAAGAAGCGAGGAAGCGATAAGGACGACACTGGCACGCGCATCAAGTGTCTCATCACCGCTACGTGCGAGGCTCTCAACCGGCGCGTAGTGTTTTCGTCGTGCTGCGTGTTCCTATGGGGCTTTAAGTGACGACCCTACAATATAATTAATGGAAAGTTTTAAGGAAAATCCAACGCAAGGCCCTATACTAATTTCGCAGACATTCGTCCACTATATTGTAAAGCACGGCAGTCTGAAAATGCCGTTTTCAGCCACACGTGGAATAATATGTTTATTAAACGTGTATTTCAAACACACTACAACGCCGTTTGAGGGGCAGGTAGACGGGCGCCTTAAAGTTCTTATCTAGGTAGGCTGCGTTGATGTATGTGAGGCACAAAACTGATGGAGCGTTAAGAGTGACGTCAGTCGGCCTATGTAATACAATATCGCCTCTACACGCAAACCCAGCAACTGGCGCGCAGAGCTGTACTATTATTCATTTTCTTATGGGACTTTGAGCGGTGACGGTATTATTTTATTTGCGATACTTATGGTTCAAATTCCAGCGCCTATTTCTAATGTTGTGTTTTTAGAATCCAGTTGGAATTTTCCTTGATACGGCAGTTAAAAAAAAGCTGTTTTTAGCCATTTTGAGGGTCTTGAAAAATCGTGTTTACAATAAGCGATCCTAATTTTAAACTGATAGAAACATTGTTTGAAAAGTGTTTTCTTTTTATAGATGTACAAACGTAACGCACTTTGAGATGTTTCTTCCAAATATGATTACTTGTAACTCGATGCAATGCGTTTCAAGCGCAGGTAGATAGGAACCTTAAGGCAGTCGCTTAGTGAAGGGTGTGTAATGAATCTGGTGCATATATCTTGAGAAAAATCTGTCTGAATAGGCCGATTTAAAACCAAATTTGAGGACTTTAAAATAATGCTTCCAATGTGCATGGTGTCTTAAATGTCATATTGACTATTATTCTGAAGTGTATTTTCTTATTGTAGATAAGCATTGATGACGCACGTTTGCCGATCTGTGAGAAAAACTCTACTAAAAAAAAAACGCAGAGCCTACACAGCGGTACTTGCTAAACTTTTAAATTAAAATTCAAGTTTTTTTTAATACAAAAAATGTCAATTCATTGTTTTAATATAGGAATCCTTGTTGTCTACAGCATGTTATTCAGTGCGAATTATTTAAGTTCGGTGAGTCAGTTGGTTTTCCTTTCTTGCATATCCTTTCTTGCATAAAACAGTTTTCTGCAAATTTGGACTTTGATAGGCCACTATACAGAATCTACGATAGGTAAAGTTTATATTCGTTACAGAGAATACTAGTCACAATGTACGTCTACAAAACAGACCATACCTCGTACAAACATAAAAATTATTGAAACAATTAAATAACATTTATTTAGACACGTACAAAATTCAGCATAAGGCCGGTTTACAATTTGCCGTGTGTTATACATACACTACAAATTTTTAAATTGAATAATGTTAAAAAATTTAATAATATTACAAATGCACATCTACATTTCTTACAGAGAAAAATTAGTAACTGACAAACTACTAAACATAGAGACAATATAATTAAAATAATAATAAATAGTCTATGTTAAAACAAGTGTTCTACACATATAACAGCACTAATGACATACAATTATACATTACAGTTGTCGACTCTCTAATATCTACTGTGCTAATATAAAGAGTATTATATATGTGATAAAAACTGGGATGGTTTACAAATCAAGTATAGTTAATACCATAACTGTAGCTGGCTATCAACTTTTTGCTGTTTATGCAGCATAGAACGATACTGCGTCTTAAACAAAACAGCTGATGTGCACTGCTGGAGATTGTCTGGAATGTCATAAAGTCGGCATGCTTGGTAACTAAATGATTTCTCGTACATTTTTCGTCGGTGCTTGGGAATCTGAAGGTTAATTTTGTGCCTGGTGTTATACCTGTGTGTTTAAGTTTGTTCATTGATTTTGGTATACAAATAAGTCGGTAACTTAATACGTTTAATATTATTTAGTTGTCTAACGAAGTGAAATTTGCATCTGTTGTACATATTGAGCCAATTTGTTCTTGATAACGGTTCGCTGATGTGATTATTTTTCTTTATACAGTAAATATATCTTACACATGCGTTTTGCAGCTTTGAATTCTGTAAGTTACTACTGCGTTTTATCCAAGCAAACAAACAACCCAGCGCAATAATTAAAGAGTGAAAGTACAAGGATGTCACATATTTTTAACTTAAGTTGTTGTGGCAAGATGTTTTTGAATTTGTGTCTGAGCCTGTAGTAGCCGGTTTGAATAAAGGCGGAAATATGTTTGTGCCATGTGAGGCTTTCGTCAAATATTATCCCTAGGTTCCGATAATGATGACAGGGCGAGACAGATATGCGATCTATAGTAATTTCGATGGGATGACTAATTTTACTAAGGAAATTTTTGGTGACCCTATAGTCATGTTCTTACATTTCCCAGCATTTAGCTTAAGTCCGTTTTCAATGCACCAATAGTGTAATCGGTTTAAATCATCATTAATTATATCTACGGCTTGTGAAGTTTCTTCGTCTGGAAAAGATATCAGTAACTTTGTATCGTCTGCGTACTGATGACATTTCATATACTTAAAACAATCTGGAATTCCTAGTATAAAAAGGGAAAGCAAAATGGTCCCAGTATAGAACCCTGTGGAACCCCAAACATATTATATTTATTGGTTGATGACAAATCTCCTTCGTTAGTGCGTACGCGAACTTGCTGTTGCCGGTTTGTTAAATATATTTTGAGCCACTTCAGTACAGATTGCGACAAACCAATCTCAGCTAGTCGTGTCAGTAGCAATTCGTGATTTAAAGTATCGAAAGCATTTGTTTAAGTCTAGAAACAATAAGATTGTAATTTTGGAATCGTCAAAAGCTCTGTACATATTATCAGTTATGTCCAGAAGAGTAAAGTAAGTGCTATGACCAGAACGAAACCCTGATTACTTTTCATACGCTTTATTATTGGCCAACATGTATTCACTTATTTGATAATAAACTAGTTTTTCAATTATTTTTGAGGTAGCTGGGAGAATAATTGTTGGTCTTAAATCATTAAATTCTAGCGGTTGGGTGATTTTAGCTACTAACCTAATAGAAAATACAATACAAGGGATGAGAACCCCACTTGAAGGCCATGTTTGATCAGTTTTTTTTATCTGATTGCCTCAAAGAATTTGAATGACTTTTAACACGAAATGTTTTGAAAAATTGATAGTCTCTGTGCAGTGATATAGTGCACAAATTTATGATATATATATACACACACACACACACACCAAATCATTGTGTGTATTGTCACGAAAAAAAAAACAGAGCACATATATATATATATATATATATATATATTTATATAAAGCAATGTAGCTATTCTTCAACACTGACGTCATGTTTTTTTTTTTACCTTAATCATTGTAAACTATCAGACATGGCCTTAACAAGCGCATTGCACCAAGTGGGGTGATTATATTAAACAATATGCAGGGATTAGGTAAGTTAGTTTAGTCGAGCGAACAAGTTCGCGCGATCACAAAGTGTATGTCCAAAAGCCTGCATTCAATCGAGGGTCTCGTGATTTACTGGATGCTTGAAAACATCTCTAGTGAGGTTACAGTTTGAATAGGCCTACCTCTAAGCTGAAACTTTGCTCTACTCAGGCTAATCTCATGTCCTTATATAACCGCCTCTTGAGAGAGAAAGAGAAAGGGATGGGGAGATGAAAAGAAACGTTATGGCAAAGGCTTCGTATAGCACGCAGCAATAAATCAATTCGTGTTTATACATATGACACAAGAAAGGTTATTAAACCTTAAAAAAAATAAAACACGTGCTCTCTGTGAAGCAAGAGGTGAAAAGTTTCAGAAAATGATACGCAACACGTAATATTTAACTCTTCCAAAATGTTCCGATAGGTGATCGAAAAGTAACGGTGATGTTACAAAGCTAAATAGAATACACAGGTTACAGTTTACCAAGGAGACTTCAACGCACTGGTAGAACACGAAAATTTATGTCGGGCTAACTTAGCGAAAATAAAATACTTATGTTCAAAGTTTTGTGCATTATTTGCTTACTTTCCTTATAAATTTCATAAAAACTATTAAAGTATTTTTAGGGAGCTTAAAATTTCGCTTAAAAACACACTGTTAAAGATATTTGACTAATTTCCCGTCACTTCCACTTCTCAAACCAAGTAAAAATCCAGAATCTATAGAAAACGCGCAAGTGATGAGTGAATGATATTATTTAAGATGTTTGCAGTCCTTCACGGCCGTTGTTGATATTGTTATCTTGGCTTTCGAGGTTGAGTACAGCAGAAGACCGTCATAACTACTCTTGTAAACAAGGCAAAGAAACTCTGTGAGGAGTCCAACATGTCTGACGAACTCAAGCATCCAACTGCTGAACTGAATGCTAATGGGTACAAAACTAGAGAGACAAATACATCTGACAAATGTATGAATATAGTTGCACTGCAATGCGTTCAAGGCGTCGGCAATTGTTTCTCACTAATCTTACAAAAATTATATTAACACAATACTACAACTGTCAGGAAAATTATCCACTTTTATATCCTTAGTGAAGGACAAAACTGTAACCAATCAAGAGAAGTCTCACGCTTCTTGGGCGTGTGTTGTCCTAAGTTTCTTCAGTCTGACGGGCACGGTCTCAGGAGAAATATCTCCTCACAAAGACACAGAGGCAATAAGTAAAAGAGGTTAGCGGATGTCTCTATCACCAGTTGGTTGTCAGGGTTATCTGTGCGGTCGACATCGTTACAACTACACTTGCAGTTGGTGTTCCGACCAGCTGTGTCTCAGCCTGAAGACGGAATCAGATCGCAATTCCCGAAACGTTGAATTTTTTGGTTGATTTTAACTTGTGACGTGTTGGTTTTTGTTTTTTGTTTGTTGCCCACTTTCCACTATTTTTTGTTTCCTTACATATTTTCTCATATTGGGAATCTGGTTTTCTTTGTGTCTGTCTTTTGTGGTTGGGTGTTGTCAAAATTTGATTGAATTCTAACTGTAGAATTCTTTCTGATTAATATATTTATAATATTGGGGGAAATAACTAACAGAATTCCTCTGGGATTGCTTTCTTCTGCTTTTTTTTTTTTTGCGTTGTTTTTAATATCTGTTTTTGTGTTTTTACCTTTTGTCATTCAACACAAGTTTGGTCAACAAAACATGAGCAATGGCAAGGGACTGGAAATTTTCGCGAAATCAATTATCTATAGGCTATAATCAACTATCCTATGCAAGCCCCGACTATATTTGTCCACTAGCTGCTACTGAGAGGAACAGCATAGAATGAACGAATAAACGTGGCTTGAGTATGTATAGTACAATGGATTCTAGCCTACAGGTAATTGAATTCACGAAATGTTCCAGTCCCAAGCAATGGCTTCTGTCCACAAACTAATAAATTCTAACCTATTCTTAGTGATGGATTTTGCTACTGAATTGGCACACTGTTAGCTGTAAGCACTTATGTACACTAGACAACGCCCAGCCACGCCTTGTAAAGCTGACGAGACCTCCATGTTGGCCTTGTTGGGAAAGGTCAAGCACCCGGGGCAGACCCCGCGCTGAGGCGAAGACTCGCGAGAGGAAGGAGAGGGAATATTGCCGTGTGTCGGAGCCCGTGAAAGCTGCGCGGCGCCCACTAGGTCGTGGGTGCATGATGACGCATACACCTCTCCCTCCCCTTCCCTACATGCCATTACGTGACCTGGGTTCAGAGCCGACCTCCGCTCGCCGACGACAAAACACAAGCCCGCGCGGGCCGAGAAGGCAGGCCATACACGCGACATCGCTAAGGTTCCAGAAGGGAAAAAAATTATTTTGTATTTGTATGAAACAGTTTGTAGACGTTACCTGGGAGTACGTAATCGTCTAAATTTAGCTAAGCAATTTTTTTCATTACGGCATTTCAGTCAAAATTTGCAAGATTCTAGTTCATAATACCCCCCCCCCCCCCCCAATCACCAGGAAAACCAACCAACATAATGAAAATAAATAATTCACAGTAAAAGTACATGTTACTGGCTAGGGCTTTACGTATATAAAAAACCAATACAGAATACTTTGTATTTTAAAAAATTCTGAACGTAGCAAAAAAATTTCTAAATTTCAGAAGTTTTTTAAAATTCAAAATACAAAACAAAATTTGGATAGGTTTTCATGTACGTAAAGCCCTCGTCCGTAACATGTAATTTATAATTATTATTTCGTTTCATTATGTTGATTGGTTTTCGGGGGGTGTCTGAACAAAAAACATGCAAATGTTGACTTAGAAATGCCATTATGGGAAAACTAGCTGAGCTAATTTTTTTTGTGGGAGAGGATTACGTACTCCCAAGTTACGTCTATAAAACTAACATTGTCTCATACAAACTCAAAATTATAATATTTCCTTCTGGAACGCTCTTAAAACTGTGTTGTAGATGGTTCACGATAGAGTGAACACTATTGACGACTCCTTTTTCTTGTATAATGTTAAATAATGTCATTAACTGCGATCTTATGCACATAATTTTTAGTTTGATACAATCTATGAACTGTGATCGTTACCTAGGCTAAAACAGCCTATATTTTATATTAAAATGTGGCAGGAAACCATAACTTATATGAATGAATAAAGTAACCAGGAATTCAAAAGTGCTCAGTTTACCCCGAATCACCTAGTTTTTTTAAAAGCAATGGCGCAAAAATTTTGCTTAAGGGCGCTGCCTACCTCCGAGCCCTGGCGGAGAAAGAACAGGGTTTTACATGTCAAATTATTTTCAATGACACTCGGTCACCTTTTGTGATATTGCTTCAGGACAGAAACCATTTTCTGCGTCGAGAAAAGGAGGATATTGCTACGCAAATAAAATTGCAGAAAATAAATTATGAATAGCCATTTACGCGTGTTTTTTTTTTTTGTGTGTAAAAATGTTTTTTTCCCCACAATTTTCAGGGTATTGAAAAAAACTGCTTACGCGGTCCATAGCAATGTGCATGGCACCGAGACGAATAAAAAAAGTCATTGGTGGCATATATGTAACTTCAACCGTTACTGAGCCAGGTGGAAAATCATTTAACCTGTAAAATCCTATGCTTGCTCCCGCCGTGGCTTCAAGGTAGGCAGCGCCCTTAAGAGGGCTATGCGCCGAATGTAATTTTTAGCGTTCGATGCGCGTAGACAAGGAAGCGATAAGGTTCAGCTTTCCACACTCGACGGTAACAACACCGCTTCTATTCGCGGCGTGCCAAACAGACGCGCATGTCGCTCTACTCTTTTTCGTACGGGACTTAAAAGTGACGACCCTACAATTTTATGTGTGGAAAGTTTGTAGTAAAGTCCATCGCATACTTGCAACGTAGTGTTTTACGAATCCGAGTGGTATTTTTTCCAGTTACATCTATCAAAAATAAAAGGCGTTTTTAGCCATTTTGAGGGTTCAAAAACATGTTTCTAATTAGCACGTTGTGTTTTTAAAATTATAGAAGCCTAGTTTTAACAGTGTGTTCTTTTCGTAGGTAAACATACTGAGAACATTTTTAGCTGTTTCGCGTGGAAAAGAATAGGCGCGGCACGCTACAACAACGTTGATGCGTCAGCTGCATAAGCCTCTTAACGGGATGCTTTGAAAAATTCAAGACTAAGAGCAATCGCCCGATGCACAGTTCTATGTAGGCATTCAGTCAAATAAGCCACCGTTCGTTCTCAAAATATCATATATATATATATATATATATATATGTGTGTGTGTGTGTGTGTGTGTGTGTGTGTGTGTGTGTGTATTGCTCAGTTATGGCTTACTTTTCATAACAAATTTAGATTCGTTAGTCAAGCAGCCGGCCCGACCATCTTTCTTCCATCCATATCCCGCCAGAAGGCGGAAAACATGTAGTGGATTTTCATTTTAACTAAATTATTGACATAATATTATACATTCAACCTTACATACTCTTATACAGTTTATACATATAACTTATCAGATGAGGTAAATTTGTGTAAGCTATGTTGAAGCTGATTGGGTTTGAATATTACCTTATTATTACATCTGGCGTGTGTTGCAGATGTCACGGCTTATATATTAGCGCCTCAAAATTAAATTTACAACTCTGTGTTCGTCTTATAGAAAGCTTATGGGCGTTTTGCTGTAAACCAACATTATAAGCAATGCCAAGTTTTGAATTTCGCCAGAAAAACAACATAGCAGAAAAGCATATGGACGTTTGATTTAAGATAAAAGTAGGTCATTAGTACCATTCTAAAAAATAAATAAAAAAAAAAATTCTTCCGCTTCCAAACAGATATCAACATTAAAAGATATACAAAAGTTAATTAGTCACTGAAGATTAACATAAATTAATACGCAATGCCAAATTGGGTATTTTTATATTTTGTTACTAAAAGTGGAGTTTTAGTAGATTGAAGAGTTTTTTTTCTCGCCACTCATACTGTTGGTCTGAGTGAAAACACGATATGTGTGTTTATTTTTAGTATTTCTGACATTTCAATTTGGTAATGAATGTAAACTGCCCTACAAAACCCTGTTTTTTTTAAACACTCTTTCGTGGTTAGCCGGCAACGAATTTGCATGTTAAAAATTACACATCCTTGTCAAAGTTTTTATAATAATCTTTATTACAAGTTAATTTTACCTAACATTCATTCGAAGTGAAACTGCACCAAATTAATTATCTTGTAAAACACATAAAATCGAAGTAAAAAAAAAATTAGCGTCCGTAAAAAAAATTATTCCCACCATGGAAAAAGGACAGTTATAGTTATCGCAATGACAATTGAGACCAAGGAAGTTTAAAATATGAAGACTTGTACCAACCACACATGAAAAATGTTTTACCGTCGCGCAGTTTTACAAAATATATAAATTTAAAATAAGTTATATATTATTCATTATCTTTGTTCAGCCAACGTCGTCAAACGCACTTGTACGGTGGCCCCGAAATGCGGACACAAAGTAACGGACCACGTTTTTCATTTCTTTAGAGGCGTGTCTCGCCTTCTTTCTCTCTCTCTCTCTCTTCGCATCCACCTTCCCTCCTTTCTTTCTCCCCTCGTAGACATCTCGGCCGGGAAAAAGTGTTCCCATTCTTCTCTCACGCAACAACCCACCAGAGCTGGTCGGTAGCCTTCTCGACGTGGCAGGTGTTTGCGTGTATGTGTGTGTGTGTGAGTGAAAACCTGGTTCCACTCGGTCAGGGTTGCGTCACGGCCGTGACGTCACAGCAGAACTTGACCTCCATGGGGCTGCAGAGGTCACCGTCTGGTTCCCCGCCTAGACTCCGAGTTGCAAGCGCGAGCCCTTCTCGAAACTCGGTCATCATAGTGAACTCTGAGATTACGTTCGCTCTAGCGGCGACACCCAAGTTTTTTCCTTAGGAAATGTCGCTGCGAAATTACGAAATGATAAAATAATACTCATGTATATATTAATTAATTCATTTATGTAAATTTTAAATTCGACCGACAACTTCAGCGGTAATTTACTCACGAAAATTACAGTCGAAAACATATACACGATATATGTAAATATAACAACACCATATTATTACATAATTCAGCGTTAAAAGCATCAGTTTAAAATTGTAGAATTCATATAAACGATTTGCAAAAATAAAAAACCAGCCAGCATAGACAATAGGTTTTACCAACTTCCTGAGCAAAAATTTTTCACGAGTAACGTGTTACTTAATAATAATCGCCGACGCTGAAATCTCTCACACTTAATTGCAGCGGAAACATTTCACGCTTAACAAATTCATTATTTTGGGTAAATGTTTGCCCGTAAAGTTGCTTATATCGCTATATATAGTTTTTTTATATATATTTTTTTCATTTAACACAACAAGCGTGGATTTACAATTATGTTTCTAGCGTTTATTTATCTACCACTCAATCTTAATTTGCATTATGAGTAACTGGATGATGTCTAACAGAAATGTAATCTTCCAAGGGCACAAACACTTTTTTACATTTAATTAATTCGTCGAAATATAATATGATTACTTCACATATTGCAAAATATTCTTCATTATGTGGAGTATAGATGGCTTTTATTGAAGAATTATTAATCAGCATGTCACATTTGACTGAAAAGGTCGCATTAAATAACTTTACTCCCAAAATTATAAAAAACAAATTTGAGTTCGATATTTCAAAATTAAATAGAAATCCTGGGAAATGGGCATACATAGAACACACGGTAACGAATGGTTGTGATTATATAAGTGTCATAGTAACATAAAGATTATATTAAATTAGTGACATTGCTATATTCCATTTATTTACAGTTAATCTCGAACAATAGCGAATAAATAATATCCACCCGCGATGCTACTTCTATGGCTGTTGACGTATTAAATATATTAAAAAAACGTTGAATAGCACCCCACCATAACTCGTTTCCGACTGTGTTTAAAAAAAAGTGCGCGTGTATATATATATATATATATATATATATATATATATATATATATATATATATATATATATATACATACACACACCTTTACACACACACTCCATTGCGAAATAGACGCATGTCAATGAAATGTAAAGAGAATAGGAAATCATAAAAGCAGAGTATGAATTAGTCAAACGGATACATACCCAAAATAAAATTATTATTCGGGTCAAATAATATTTCCTATTTTTGTTGATTGGCTGTCCTGGGTTTTTATTTGACTCGATTCCACTCACGGAATTTTGTATTGTTTATGTATCCTGTTGACTACAGCATACTATACTTTATGATTTCCTTCTCTTTAGTTTTCGTTAGTAATAATAATAATAAATTGCAGTAGGGAAATTCTTCGACAGACATGCATCGCTATGGATCATGTCCAAAAATCTACTCCCAGTTATTCACTCCCGTTGCACAACTCTTTCAAAGCTCATAGTCGCCATGTATATAGATTGAGGGTCCTATATACACTGTAAATAAACATTGTGAAATGGTGATATTGGTCAACTCGTATGTGAGGCTGGTAAAGGCAAACATTGTTTTTAACAAATACTAAAGCACGGTTGTATAGTAAATTGAGGGATTAGCTGTCATAACGGTCCAACATGTTTGTTACCTTACATCAAACACCATTGTCAAGTAGAAGAACTTTGGCGTATGTGCTTGGTGATCTGTTGAGCCGTGTTCCCCACTAAAACCATTGTCCTAGATATAAGCCGAGTGAACGGAGACGTGGTCAGTGTGACGCGAGAGGATCATTTCATATGGCCATAAATGGCTAACATTTACTTTTTGTATGGGTCTGCTTAGTTGAATAGTGAAGGTATCAAAAACATATGTGTGCCACATCATTCGGTCAGATTGTAAGTTGTAGTTGTTTCTGTTCTAATACCGTATATATGACCATGTTTCCGGTTATATCATGCTTCATCACTCAAATTACCTGCCTCATAATTGGAATTCGTGGAGCACTGTTTTTCTACTTGTTCAAAATTAAGTCTTCGCCAGCATCCGCAAAGTAACACTTGTGGTCCGTAATAAAAATGTGGAAGTGTTGTGAATCAGCAGCTGATCCATCTCTGCTGCATATTGACAGCGCGAGATTTGAACGTTGGTTACCCACAATGCCTAGTGTTCGTACAGGAGTGTTTACAGTTCATATGTGTATTGTTTACCGACGAAGAGCAATTCACTAATTAATGTCTGTTATTATCTCGTTATAGTCATTCGTGAGTGGAGAAAGCACACCGACACCATTCATACATGATTTGATTACTAGGATAAATTTAGAACTATTGCTGTTCTTGTAGGTGATAATTTAATTGGGCCATACTTAAGGCCTGCTTGCTTAAAAGCTTACCAATACGCAGTACCTTGTATTTTTGGAACACAAAGTTGATCAAAGATGTTCCATTTGGGATTCAGTAGTACAGTTCACCATCGCACTTAGATGCGTGTACTTATCAGTACACCCTATTTTCTGGTAAATTGAATAAGCTGCGATAAGCAGACGTACTAGCATGTGTTGTGAGATCTATGTAACTTTCATCAGTTGACATTTTCTTGTGGGTTGCTACGAATAGTTAGGTGTACGAGATTCCAAAACCATCTCTGGAGGATCTTGTAACCAGAATACAAGCTGACGCAAAGTTGTGAGAACCTCATGTGGTGTGTTTGGCTAAGCTATGCTATTTGACACTATGTTGACAATCTATAGCGAGGTTGGTAGCCGTCAGTTTGGACACGTCATTTTCTCGTTTATACCACACAATTCTACGTCAGAAGAGTCTATCTAAGAGCGACAATTACCATCCCTTTATTTTTACAAATTGCAACCATGTTTTATTTGGAGTTGTGCGTGGTGCTTATCTGTCGAGTTTCCTTAATTATTTTGAAATTGTAAACACGAATTCCTTGTAAACCGCTACGGTAATGTTACACATCGCAACAGTGTTCGTTAAATAAGACATGACGATTCTTAATCTCTTAATAAAATCTCAATTATGCTACCCCATTAAGGAGTATGATGATTTATTGGTTGTAATATTACTATTGTAATTAACTATTTAATGACAGCAACCTGTTTCGTGGTATATGAAGGACAGATAGTGTAAATTAGATTTGCGTTTGGTCAACAGTGAGGTCATTAACCTTATAGACAGTAACACAATTTGACACAATAACAGAAAATGGGAGAGGAATCAGCCGGGGCCTATATTAGGGAACTATCCCATAAATTGCCTGTAGCGATTTCGAGAAATCATGGGAAACCAAAATCAGAATGTCCTTAGACGGGAATCAAATCCGGGACCTCACGAATGCGAGTACAACCTGTTACCGTTGCGCCACCTCGCTCGGTAATTGGTGTCTGAAGAAGCCTTTTTTTCTTCTGTGCTATCCAGAAACTCTGTGTGTGCCGTGTTTAGTATTTTGCTCGATACGTGTGTTAATATATGCAAAGGGTTTACAAAAATCACGATTTACTCCGGTAGGTGATGCCTTATAAAATAAGAAGAAAATTAATTAGACGCTTCGTAGATAACTGCATTATTAAGGAAGAAATTGTCTCTTGAAACTAAAAATTTTAAACTGTATGTTCCCGAAATATGAAAATATACGAAACATTACTTAAATGACAATATTACTGACAATGGTTTGTGTTATCGGCATCTTCAACCTACAACATTTATTTATTTATTTATATACCTTCCACTGTAATAAAGCAACATGGGTGGCCCACTCGTATTGTATAGGTACAACTATTGTACCGTCTGGATACTAGAATTGTGTTACAAAAACTAAACCCCTTGTTGCAAGGACGTACGAACCTCGTATTCTTTCAAAGCTCACATGAAGTTCCAAATCCCTAGTACGTCAGTTGTGTATTTACGTTCCTTCTTGCCCTATGTGTTTTTAATGACAATGGATAGTCCGGAAGATCTGTAGCTTCGGGCGCAGTCGGACGGCCTCTCGGCAATGCTCGGAAGTGCTCGGGTGGTTCAGCAGGTGGCTGATCGTGTGTTCTTGAAGGCATGCGCACGACGAAGTGAAGCCACATATCACGGGAGTTTTAACAATGAAGAACTTAACACTTACAATTGTGTTCCCCTCGATTTAAAGCAAGGGTCACGTTTCTATGACGAAGTCCAACGCGTTTTTGTGATTCATCCTTTGAAGGCTACGTAGTTTAAGCAATTAAGAACTACGTTTGGTGGCAAGATCACGAGTCTGTATAGAATTTTCTTTCACTCACTATTCTCTAGAAATGTTGGGATGTGTATCTGGGGAAAAGTTTGAAAACATTTTCTAACGGCATTCATGCATTTTCGCTACTTACGGCCATCCCATTTCTCGTTCACAGTTAATTAATACCACTAGCCGGTCAGCGTAGACGTGATTGACATTTTCGGTTTCAATAGCTATAACAATATTTTTGACGATTCTTAGTTAATATCAGTAGAAACAGTAGAATAAAGTGAAATATATTATTGTAATAATTTGTTTTGAAGTGGAGGCGCATGTATGCAACCCGCATTAACACCATATAAATCAAGGCTAATTTTACTATCGCTATAGCAATAAGAGTATTATACATATAAACGTTATCTTCGTGTTTTATCAAAGACACTGTCGTTCTTATTTTCGCTGCGTTCGCCGAAGTCAAGTATAAAAAATGGTTGACAACAAATTTTACAATACTTTTTTTTTATCAAATTGATAATGTAACCATTCGTTATACTTGCTTTTGCAGAACCCATCAAAAATAAGAACGACTGTGTCTTTGATAAAGCGCGAAGATAATTTTGATATGTGTAATACTCTTAATGTTATATAAACTAAAATCCAATAATTGTTATTATGTTTATGCGTGCCAGTAACATTTCCAGATACAATTCAATTGTATTAGGTTAATGCGGGTTGCATAAATGCGCCTGAATTACTGGCACGCATAAACATGTGCTTTTATTATTATTATAAGATAACTCACTGCAATTTAAAACAGTCACCTATCTGGAAATGTTTCTTTCCTCTAAGAACTGGAAGCATGGCAGCGATAAATGAGACATTGCAACGCGCATCACGTGATCCATCACCATTATGTGCAATACATTGAACTTTACAGCGTACTAGAGCATCAACTATTCCTTGATTGCTTTCTATCCTCTGGTTTCTTCGTGGCTTCCTTGAAGACTTTTGCAGACTCAGAACCGTTACGTGCGTGTTTAGTAAGGTGTGATTCGTTTACAAAAGTAACTCAGTTTCACAATGCTGGTCTAATTTCTCCTGAAATTAATTTGCAAACTGCTTTCGCCTAGTCTTCATTTCACTTACCTATGTCAGCAGGTGTACCGACAAATATGTATTAATCATTCGATTTGATAATGGGCGTGGACTTCAAACGTATTTACCTCATTGCGGGTAATATTCAGGTGTTATTGTATTGTAGGGTTTAACTTTATGAAATCCTTCTTAGCTCGCAGATGCTTTCGGGCACCCGGTAGGAAGTCTGTATCCTTGGTACGATACCCTAATTCTCGGGTACCCTCCTCGTACAACACATCTTTATTTGTATTGCTGGTACTGCTTTATAGCGTTCATCAGTTTATCATATCCAGTCCTACTTTAAGGCTGAGCTAGCAGCATAAAAGTTTTGTACACTTTTTCAACGTAGGCCCCATATTTACCAGACTAACAAATAAAATTAAGTTTGTAGTTTTACGAGATTTGTCAGCAGAGAAAATACAATAAACCAGTTGACTTACGTAAGGGAATTAAATCACAGTAAAATAACATGCCGCGGGATACTTAATAAAACGTTACAAAATCATCACGTGAACTATTTTTATACTAAAAAAATTGTTGAATTTGCGGTTTTTCCCAGTATTTTTTTAATTTTTCGAAAAACTCTAAACATTGCGTCGTGGGTTTTAAAATGTTATACTACATAGCTCGTGGGACATAAGTTCACAGTGAATTATTTCATTTAATTAGGTAAGTTGGTTTTCACTATTTGCATGGCAGCAGAACAAGCACATTTTGACTTTGACGCACCGTTATGAGAAAACTAAGCGAACTGAAATTGCTTTGTAAGAGAAAACTGTACTCACAAATATCGTCCAGTAAACTAACACTATTTCATATAAATATGAAATTACGATGTTATCGTACTTGAACAACCTTAAGCCTCATTTCTTCCTTGTCCAACACCTGAGATCTTTACAGCGCTAAAACTGCATTTTACGAACAGCTAAGTAAGTAATCGAACTGGGAATGCAACCAGCAAGTGAAAACAAAAACAAATAAAAGGAAAAAATTACACTCAGAAAACGAGAAAGTTGTAATCTAAATATGGTGAAGTTTCGCGAATTCAATGACCTGCATGTTAGAATCAATTATCTTATACATACTCAAGTCTTGTCTATTCGTTCATTGACTGTTGTTCCACTGAGTAGCAGCAAGTGGACAAAATGGTCGGGATTTTAGTATGCATCGGATATTTGATACTAACATGCCTGTCATTGAATTCGTGAAATTTCACCACCTCTAGTGATGATATGACCAGTCTTCCACTGGCCACGTAATCAATCCATAGAGGCACGAGTATTTCGCGCATTAATCCGGTAGCAGTCTAGACTTCTCAGTCCTACACATACATTGGCCAAAGTCGAATATCCATTGGCTCCTAACCGTACAAGTGGGTAGCCCCACGAATTATTTTATTATTTACTACTGGCTTGCAACCTACAAAGACGTGTCAAAACAGCTGTCGTATAATCACGGAAATTACAGTGATATACAGGTTATTGGCGTTCAACCTGACCTACAACATGTACGCGAACTATCATGGCCGTCTTTAGTAGAAGGCCGGAGTCTTGAATGTGGCAACGCTGCATCGGAGGCCTTCTGCCAGTCGCTCACTGGCTCCCCTAGTCAGTGTAGACGTGTATACTCCACTAAAGCTGCACCTATACACGTTTCAGAGACTAGGGTGGCCAAGAACTGACAAGCAGCAGTACCCCAATGCAGTGTTGCCACATTCATGACTCCGGCCTTCTGCTAAAGACGGCCATGGGAATACTCGTGCATCTATCATTCTAGTTCAAATCACGCGTGGAAAGATACATAGTGGATGAAAATAGGAATTTAGCAGGGCTTTCTCGAGTGCTCACTTTAATCCTGAATCGCCTATATAACGTAACTATCGCACCGGGAGTACGGGGTGATCGGTGAGTTACGCAACAGGAGCTGATCCCCAGAAGAGGGCCCCACCACGCGCGTGCAAAGACTTCCTGGGGTTTGGGCCGGGCCCCATTAGCGCCTCTGCCTGACCCCATTCCTCGGCCGAGTACGTGGCGGAAGACGGCCCCAGGCTTGCTATTGCCTGCGCGCCTCGCCGGCCATTGTCTGCATGTTGACACTGCGAGTGTGCGGAGCGACTGACGCAACCACCCAGTTACCCGGTCACTCAGCCCGCCGACAAGTGCGTGGGCCGTCATAACGGAGCTCCACCGAAAGTAATATTCCACTCGCCCGCCACTCGTCATCTCAGACTTCCCTGTCCGGCGCGGAATGTTTTTAAGGCCACGGGTTCCTGTTTATGCTGTTGTTGCCAGTTTAATTTTTAAATCCTGAAAAGGAGCAGATATCGCCAAACCGTCACGTAAAAATGTTGAAAATTGTTTGTACTATGTAGCCTTTTTTTAAATACATAAGTTGCTATAATTTTGGCTCACTATTGGCTTAGTTAAATTTCGTTAAATTCAATAAAAATTATAAAAAAACGTATGTTTTGGAAAAATTCGGTTACGTAGTACAAACAGTTTCCAACATTTTAAAATAACGGTTTTATGATATCTGCTCCCTTTCAGGATTTAAAGAAATAACCCTTACTAAAATAGCAAAAATAGGGACTCTTGGCTTTAAAACTACGCTCCTCTGTAAATATTCCAAAAATAAGCTCAGTTACTAAAAATATTTTTATTTATGACAATATTTTACAGATCAGAAGCAATGCCATCTATTGATGCAACTTACAGTTCATATATGTATACTTCTCTAATGTTAATCACATGTAACGATTTTTCATGGAATCTCAATACTGGAGAATAAAACGGTACTCACAAATAAACATTTTTCATTTTAACAAACATAATCAACTGGTTCTTTGCGAACGCCCACATTGACTTTGAGTTTATCGGAAACATAAAGTCAAGGCTGCTTGGTGTTAACTTTGGCTACGCCATTGTGTACGACTCCATAAGAAGCCATGTATTGAAAGAAAAGTAAAATACTAAAGTTTTCAATAGTGTAACCGACTTTAACCTATGTCACGCGACTGGAAAGGTGAGGAAGTTGGCTTCTCCTATCTTTACCTCTACGGCATAGGTAAGGTTAATTCGTGAATACTCGGTACTGACCTCGGCAAAGTTCGTATCCCCCTTACCGACACCAGAGCGACCACAGGGGTAGCATAAGGTCAGAATGAAGGCGAGGGGAGTGAAGCCAAGAGAGGGGGGAGAGGAAACCGCCAAACTTTCCAGTCGCCATACTGCTTTAACCTCAAAAATTCACATCAGACTGGTATTTTTTAAGGTAAATTAGTGAATTATGCTATTTAATTGATGTTTTAGGTTGAAAACTCTATATTTTAGCCCTGTTTACACACCTCCCAACTAATATTTCCTCAATTTTTTAATTAGTCGGCCATATTGATACCAGCCATTTCAAGCATTTGTTTGGTTACAATTCCCGGCGACATGCTCCATCTGGACCCTTCTGACATCTTTGAGAGCGACTAGTGGGAGAAATTTTCCCCTTGCCAAATTAATAACATTGAGTTTCCAAACTTGTAGTAGAAATTACCTTAGGAACTAAAATGCACATACATATCTTACACATTTAAATATTTTACTAAATGCGACGTCTTCTGCACAGTCTTTACACGCAATGTTATTTATGTCACATATAAAATTTGTTTTGTGCTTGTTTCATCTATTCTGGTCTGAAAGTTATCAATATTGCATACAATGGAAATATTACAGCCATAAATTTTCATGTTTCTAAACAACATATCAAAACATGAATGACAAAGATTCTTATTCTGTTGAACAATCTATGCAATGTACTCATAGTGAGTTACAGAAAATGCTTATTACTTAAACTTGTATAGGTATAAGCTATTAATGTAAGAAAAGGAAATATTTTAGGCTATAATTAAATATGTTGTAATTACCATACTATGCAATGAGACTAATCCTGATAAGTATTTTAGTTAGCAATTGACCTTTATCACAGACGTTGATTTTAAATTATGTGTGTGTATATTATATATTTTATTGTTAACTGTGTACATCATGTATGTAACATTGACAAATCCAACAACACTACATGTAGCGCCAGTGATTTTTGGTGAAAAGAATTCTGCAACAATTTGTTTCAGTGCCTTATGTGAACATATGTTTTTCTGCTTCATGGTCAGTGATTGGAAGTTCTTTACTTTCGGCGTCTCGGAGTCCTATTCGCAAATCACGGGCGTGTGGTGTCGCGGTAACGTCGTTCTGGTTGGAACAGTCAAATGTGCCACGCCTCTGCCCTGCTATATTTTGCCAGTAACCCCGGACCACAGTTTCCGTTGTGCACGTAAGGCGTTAAAACAAGTTGTTGCAAAATTCTTTTCACCAACAATCACTGGCTCTAACAATATGCAGTGTTACTATGGATGATGAATAAAATAAAATAAAATGGGAATTTTGGAGTACGTTGCACTCAGTTTCACTTTGTTGTCGATTTGGTTATGTGTAACGTTTACGTTTGTTTTTCGCAACAAATTACGACTTTCGTCGGCTAACAGCCACTTACTGCTCGAGAGCAAGGCAGCCAGTACCTAGTTGATGGACATCTGCGCAGGTGAAAATTCGTCCACAGGTAGACCCTATAGTTTACTCGGGTTACCTTTTGGAAAGCGGAATCTAAAATTTTGTCTCACTTACTCTACTTTCGTGAACATTTATTTGTAAACGACTTAGGCTGGATTTACAATTGTAAACTTAAGAATTATGACGTGTAGTTAAGATTTGACTAAGAATCGAAAGTGTGTTGCTACATGAACCGATTCGCAGCAGAACTTAACAGGGTTTGTGTGTGTGTTAGTATTGTTGTTGTCATGTCGGCCGTGACTTAAGACATTGTGAAAATTTACATTTTTAGTTAAGAATAATGGGAATTGATCAATCACAGCAATTAGAAAGTAAAATAAACATGGCGAACATTTAAATGAAATACACTGATAATGGTTGCGAGGAGATCATTTTCTAAGTTATCTAGTTAGCAAACAACTGGTAGAACAAGCTAATTGGTTAGAGCAGTGTATTTAAATATGTAAACCAATTTGATCTGACCTCGGGATATATAAGCTGTTGCTATAAATAACATAAGCCTAAAAAAATTCGCTTTCACGGTTATTTATGAACGTTAGACATATAAATATAAGTATTTCGATCTTCTCATGTGTGAAAGATTCGGTGGTTGAGTGTTAAAGATTCGGCTTGCTAACTTCAAGGTCGATAGTTCAAAACTCACAAGGTGAAAATTATTTTTGTCATTTAATGTTGTTTATTTTTATTTGTACATTATAGGTAAATGAAGTTTTCATATATATATATATATATATATATATATATATATATATATATATATATATATATATATATATATAAAGTCTATATGTAAAGTGCTAACCGAAATTAATAGACTGGAAGAGATTTATATGAATAAGAATTCTCATGTCATGAACGTGAAGACAGGCGAATTTTTATTTATATAATTAATTAAGCTGCCGTGTCTACAATTTCTTGGCGATACTCTAAACAAGTGGCGGCGAATAATCACACGAAGTACATTGGGGAATCTGTAGTCATCTCAGGTGCTTGTAGATGGCAGTTCGGTCGGGATTTCTCAATGGTTGGAAATAATATTCATACTATTTATCGTGATCGGCTCTTACTGCATAATTAGAGGTACGTAAATTTCGCAGATACATTCCAGGTCAGGTTGAACGCCAATTATGTATACTTCATTGTCATGTCTGTGAATTGCTGGCGACTGTTACGAAACGCGTTTGACTACTGCAAGTCAGTAGTATATAAGGAAATAATGCGAAGTGCTGTCGCTTGCTACCTGCTTGTACGGTTATAAGTAGGCCCCGGTAGTTTTCGCGAAAATATTTTTGCAGCACTTTGTTTCAGTGCCTTACGTGCGCACCCTGCATCTCTGCTTTGTGGTCAGTGATTGGATGCCGTAACACCCAGCGTCTGGAGATTAAACCCGCAAATCATAGACATGATGTGTGGCAGTTATCCGTGTACTGATTGGCCCAGTCCAATGAATACCAACTCTTCACAAAAACACTCTGTCAATAATCATGACGTTGAGCTGCAGGTGTGCACGTAAGACACTGAATCAAAGTGGGGCAAAATTCTTTTCGCGAAAACTACCTGACCCTAGTTATAAGTCAATAGATAATCGATTGTGGCCAGTGGGTATATAGGACTGACAAGTCTAGACTGCTGTCAGATGAATCCGAGGAACTGACGTACCTCTATGCATAATTCTTAAGTTTAAACACAGGTTTATGATGAGCAGTAAACTAAGCCAGACGCAGGATGCAGTAGTGGCAGTGTTATCGGACGTGCGGGCGCCTGCATGTCACCGCCGACGGCGAAATAGGTTATCGAGGCGCGCAGGGACGAAGGAGCCGTGACGTCACGCAGGTTCATTGCACCTGCAGGAATGGCGTTGGACGGTGACGGGCCGGGCTCTTCGTTTCTTCCTCCTTCTCCCCGGTCCGTCACGTGACCTCGCGCTCTGTGTGAGTGAGTTTTACCGTTATCCTCGGCCGACGGAGGGGAGGCGCCTCGGAGGGCGTCTCCAGGTGGAGGGGAGAAGTGGTGGGGGAACAGCTTCCAGAACCACGTGGAGGCTGTGTTGCCACGTCTTCCGATTTATCCCATACAGGTTTTTTTTTTTTTTGTTGAGGTAAGAATTGGATATGTATTTTTATGACATGGTTGAAGCCGCAATTTTGGGCGTCTTATTATGGTACTGAGGTATCATCAGGTTATTTACATTCGTGTTTATTCACCTTTAAGTAATTAAAACATCTCACGTGTTATTTATTTCTGTTTTATTTATTTATTTATTTCATCTTTCATTTTCTTGGCGAAGTTAAGGCTAAAATTCCTTCTATTACACTTAGAATGAATGCAATTAAACTATATAACTAACAACATTGGAAAACTATTTTCTTGAAACAGTGGAAACGACCCTATCACATCACGATAAGTTAATGAAAAGGAGGTCGCTATGGTGTGACACACAAAAAAGGCGGCTTCATGTATGTCCCATACATTTCTATGGGCATGGCCACCACCTGTTTTTTTTTCCTACAAAAAAAGAACGTAATTTGTGTGATGAGGAATTTTGTATTAAACTTCAAAAATGTGTGACAGTTGAAGGACAGAAAGACTCGTTCCAGTGAACTTAGTTGCTATAATCTAATCCTTAAAATGTTTAGAAGAATCGTCCTATTATTGATTATTACATGCTGTTATCCCTCTAAGTAGCACGTATAGAACCATTATACACAGTTGGTATTCTTGGTCTTCTGGTCTTCGTTACTTCCCAAAATGTCCTCATCCTTTCACTATGGGTCTGTTGTCTTTCTTGTTCCCGTCCGTCAAATCGTTCATACTGTTTACTATGTCTTGGCCTTTTCTTTCTCACACTTGGCAGTTTTTTCTCTTACATCTCGCTACCTAAGCTTTCAAAACCCACACAATCTTCCCAAGAAAAATAACAGCGGCGTAACAGAAACTTAATTTTGTAGCCAAGAAACGTTTTTAATTCATCGAACGAGGGGGCGCAACGGCAAAATGCTTGACTCACATTCGGGAGGAACCGGATTTGAGTCCCGTCTCCGGCCATCCTGATTTCGATTTTTCGTTGTTTCCTGAGAGAGCTCCAGGTGAATTCTGGGATAGTGCCTCGGTTAAGGGCATGGGCCCGAGTTTCTTCGCATTTGACGACAATTATTTTTTAAAACATAAATGGGAGCCGATATCGTAAAATCGCTTCGTTACTTTGTTATGTCTGATTTAAACTGCATACTCTAATTTTGTTGAGTCAGAAGACTGCAAAATAGTTGCTAATTAGTTAATTAACGAAATTTCCTTTTAATTCCTTTTACGATATCGATTCTCGTACGGATTTAAAAAAAAATTCTCTCGAAAGCCGAGAAAGTCGGGCCCAAGCCCTTAAGGCCATGGCCAACTCCTCTTCCAGTTCTATCACTTACCTTACCAGTATTATATTCTGTGAATAAGGGCTTCACTTATATTTTCCCAAACAGAAAATGGGATTTTCCATCTAAAGACAGTGGCAACAAAGGGGGACCGGAAGGCCACACGTGTGTTTGCCACCGAGTGAGAGAGTTGGCAGCCTGCAGCGTGGCTGAGAGAATTTTTAATGATCACCAGGGTCACGCAAACAATTTTTTATCGGCCAAGGAAGCGGAGTGACCCGGAGAATATGAGTTATAATTACGGACCCATACTTTTGGTTAAAACATTACTGCGCCAATTTGTTTCAGTGATTAAAGGTGCACATCTGCTGCTCTGCTTCATTGTTAATGATTGGCTGTTTTTAACTGCTACTTGTCTTAACGTTTTAATGCAAATCATTGACGTGTGGTTATCGCAGTAACCTATTCTGATTGGTATGACAACAGGAAAATGAGAAACGTCTTTCCACAAAGACACCCTGTCAATAACACTGAATAGGGACCTGCAAAATTCGCGTTATTATTTGTTAACAGACTAGACTTAGTAGTCCTATATATACACTATTACAGTGTGAGATGACACTGGCCGTATCCTCTATGTGACGTCTTCTACGTGTTTGATCGCTTTACAGCAGGTTAGTCACTCAAACCTGCGACTTTTAAGTATTGGTCAGATGTATTTTACCCGGCAGACCATGGTATTTTTTTGCCTATGGGAGAAGTTGGACGAATGTATAGCCATTTTGAGTCCAGACTGATGGCAAGAAATAACGCGAATTTTGCATGTATCTAACAACGAAGCAAAATTGGAGAGGTGGACGTGAGGCAATTGAAACATGTTGGGGAGGAAAACTTTTCGAGAAAATCAGTGGTCCCTAGTTATCATTCATTACGTTCGTATCTTCAAAGCCTAGTTCACAGGGATATATTTCTGGAATATGAAAGTGAAAATCAACGGTCTAAAAGAAAGGGTTCTAGCTACCAAATTAGTCGAACAGGTCACGCTGCCAACTTTCTTGTACGATATGGTGTACACTATTAACACGATTACCGTAGATTTTAAAGCTACAACTACGCTATTAGGGCGAGTTGCACAATACCTACTGTGTCTGCACCAAAAAACATTTCAAAGTTTAAAAAAAAAAAAAATAGAATAATGTCGGTATTTGACAATAATCTGGTTTACGTAACATGATGCAAGATCCGGTAATATTACATCAATAGCTTTCTTTCGTCCAGCTAGATATTATTTATTTCAAAATACTTCGTGGTGTTTGTGAGCAATTTCGTTAAAATTCAGCACGCTTGTTAGAAACATGGTTTTCGGGCCTCTCAAAATGGCTAAAAAACGGAGGTTTTTTTTAGACTGCTGTAACTCCGAAAATATTACCTGAATTCGTAAATTGCAAAGCGAGAGGCATGCGTTGGTCTTTACTTCATACTATCCAAAAATGAAATGTTGTGGTCACCGCTTGAAGTTCCGTAGGAAAGAGACTACAAGGAAAACCTTCCACGCCAGCTTGGCGCGCTGCGAATAGAGGTGATATGATTCCCGTCAAGCGTGGGACACAGGCTCTTATCACTACGCTGTTCCCACGCGTCAAAGGCGAAAATTCGACACTGGCGAAGACTCCTCTTAAGAATACTCGCATCTATTCTAAAGCTGTAATCACACTACAATTAGAGAACTTAAAATTTCGGGAGTTCACTAATCTATATGGGCCGGAAATTTTCGCTGATTCAATGACCTGCATGTTAGATTGCATTGTCCTGTGCATACCCAAGCCTCGACCATTAGTCAACTAGCTGCTACTCAGTGGAACAACAGACAATTAACGAATAGACGAGGCTTGAGTATGTACAGGACAATGGATTCCAGACTTCCCAAATATGTTACATGTTCACAGATTGCAGCTGCTTACTATCAGCCAGAAGACCCTGTTACACGCAGTGATTGGACTTGCAGTTTGTTACATTTTTAATATAGTGTAAATTCATAATTGTATTGCCAAAAGAAACAGAAAATTTTCCAAGTGTGTAAGTATAGTTTAGAAACTTTGTGCATATTTTTTTCTGCGGTTATAGGCCGCAACATGATCGTCAAATTGGAGCTATTTCTTCCAACATTTATCCTCTATGCCGCATAGAGGATAACGGGCCAGCAGCATCATGCTGATTGGCTGTAGCCGTCTCCTCCATGTTACTGGCCAGTGAAGCTATTTTGCTGGTGTGTATGATTGAGTTTGCCGTCTTACAGCCTATTTCACTTCTGTATTCCTAAATGTTTAGTGATACTGGGGTTGTAGTTGTTTGTTTAGGTATGAATTTATATTGGCCGGTAATATTCTTGGGTCACGGGTTTCCTGAAGTGTGGAAAAGCCTCTAAGTGAAGCAGACGACAATTTCTCATTGGCTGCTCGCTGATACAGCGATATCACGTGACCATGTCTGCACTTATTTACTTATTTATTATTGTCTCGGTATTCTTTAAGAGGTGTTAAATAAGTCTAGGGCCAATTGAAGAAATCACAGGAACCTACTTGCGCCCGAAAGAAAACGCGAATTGTTCAAGTCCCCATGAATTACCCGTTTATCACGGAAGTTTCAAACAAACGTAACGCTACTTAAACGAAATTCAACTAACACGGCTGACAGGCTAACACTCCCAGGAGCAAATTAGCATGTCTATGAGGAATCACAGCATTTCACTCATGAATTAGTTACTTCAAAAACAGACTTCGTAGTTTCTCTACACAGCCGCACGCAAGGTCGTATCTTGAGGCCGCGCCTTGGATTCGGCGTCGTGCGACGTAGTAAGTCTCCCAGGTTTCCGTGCAGCAACGTTGTGAAATACTTCGCGCCACGCCCAGTTTGAATCAAAACAGAAAAGGAGACCGTATGTTGTGGTTCCCCTTAGCACCTCTCCCTTCTCTTCGAGCCCACAAACACTCCTACATCCTCCCACCAATGGAACACATCAAGCGTGACTCAGCACCTTGGTATTCAAACTGCTCGCAGCCATCTGTTTCATCTCTAGGTAGAGTAACTGATTTTTCATTAAAATATACGACCATAGGATATGTATTTATTCATTTGTAGATTTTTCCAGAACTTAATTGGATGGAGATATGCAGAAGGAGATCAACGCACAAATTACTGGAGATGAGATATTAAAGGTCACTGTCTACTGTGTCCATATAAACCTGGTAGAAAATACTTTTTCTTGCCTCTAATTTTATTCAAATATTATGATTCAATACTAGTTCCTTTTCTAGAATACACTTCATACCTTGTCCTTCTACTTGGTGTGATTATCTCAAAATAAGTTACTTTGTGGATTGGTTCCGTTCTGCCTAACTCCGTCCAATTACCCTTGTGTCCCGCACTACACGATACTGAAAATTTTACAATAGATATTATATAATTTGCTGAAACATTACTTCAAGACGCTCCACACAAAGTTTGGACTAACAGTAGAAGTAATACGAGCAAAGAGTAACTTGGAGTCCATTCTGCTGTCAGTTAACGCAAAATTTGCAGGTCTCTGCTGATTACACGAACCACTATGGCCATAATCCATTGCAGCACTACGTCCTGCCAACATTTCAGAAACACGTTCATGCATTAAAAATATTTAACGATATATTTTAAAACACTTGTATTGGGTTACTATTTATAAATGATTCTACTACATTGGTTTTGTAAAAATTAAATCACTGTTGCTTCATTTAGAAAGACAAATAATTTTCGTTTGAAAGTATTCGGAAATAGTTCAGAAATTCAATAACGTTTCACTACTTTACAAGTGGTGCAAATTGAAACAGATGATAACAAGGCATGTCTTACTATAACGACGAGTCCAAGATTTCTCTTCAAAGTAAGAATTGATGACAACCGGAATTTGTAGTGTGATTTTTCTCTTCTCGGCTGGCTCTTCCGCAAAGATACGAGTGACCACCATCTTTGATGACACGTCACGGTACGTCATGCTGTTACACCACGTTGCACTACGTTACAACCAGGTACAGTCGCTGTCGTTGATATGAATGGTCGTAAATGGTAAGCTAACATTTCCACTTACACTATTTATAGCAGCTAGTAGTAGCCTTTCGATCTCTCTTCGTTTAGCTAAAGCCTAGTTTACACCAACAGTATCATTGCTAATAATACGTCTTTTCAACAGTTATTAACAGTGTTGTAAAAATGCTTGAACATTGTTGACAACATCATGTTATCAACATTGTTGCTAAAATTGTGTTATTCATTTTGTAAATATTTATAACAAAAATTTTTTATTACATTTGTTATCAACATTTTGTTGAAAACATTTGCTAGCAACAATAATTATGAGTTTTTGTAACATGTTATTAACTTTGTCATCAACACTGTTAATAACATTATTTTCCCGACCCATTCTAGGACGGTCTAGATCAGTGGATGTAAGTAACAAATGCTACTAGCAATGTTATCAGCAATGTTGCAGGCATTTTTGCCATCGACATTCCTATTAGCTTCCGTTCATCATGCTTACAACTTTTTTTAGTAACACCGGTGTTTTCAGAAATTGGTAAAAGAGAACTATTTTTTATTTATTATTTATTTTATTTACGTCTTAAGTTTTACATGGCGAAATTATGGCGTACGCCATTTCTTATATTTAACCATGGTAATTATACATTATAAAGTTATAAATAAATTAAACACATCAACATTGGCAAACTGATGAAATTTGCGATTTACAGAAAATCAATTGCTTTAACAAAAAAAATCAATTTTATATGAAATCAGATAAAAGAAAGGAAAATTAAACACTTAAATTCTAATAACATATGATCTAGTAAAACATTTTATTGTAACAACTTTTGCTTCAAAGTAAAGTGACAGGTTTAGTGTAAAAGATAACTTATTACTACTAATGATTAAAAATTATTAAAAACTTAATTTTGAAACAAGAATTTTCAAGTTACAACTGTTGCTTGAAAAATACTTTCTATTTTTTAATGGTTTTTGAAGCCCAACGTAGAAATTATGGCTCTTATTTATGCTGGGACTTCATTCCATGCTTTAGATACAGATACACAAAATGACTGCCAAATGTTGCGACTTACAGGCTGGTAAAGATAACATTTTTGAATTTGCGCACCTAGTTTGTAGATGTCATGTAACTTAAAACTCAAGAAAGCTCTGTTATTAGTCAGTTTACATCTCTTACGGATTCAAGTGCTCAAATTGAAAAAATGTTCCCTGTGCCAGACTTTTAACATTGATATTTTCAATCTGTAGTAGAATTAATCTTACCACGGATTACCCAGGAGACCCCAAATATAGCGTCTACGTAGGTGGCGTACCCCCACAGCCCCCACTTCCCTCCCGCCGACGCTAAAGTTGCGACGCATGCCAAGTGCACAGCAGTTTTGGTCAGTCGCAAAGTGATTCGTCTACCGAACCCGAGAGTGGGGAGCGCTTGTAAGGTCAACAACCTCGCGAGGATTTACAGCAACTTCGCCTTTACAACCAACGAGCAGAACGGTAAAACAGCGTAATTACTAAAGGCTCTGGTATTTCGCGTATTTATTCTAGGTCAAGTTGAACGTCAAGAACATTCACTTCTCTGTCATGTCTGTGATTAGTAGAGGTCAGTAAATTTCGTGGGTTCGATGACCAGCAGGTTGGACTACACAGTCCTGTGTTTACTCTGTCCTAGTAGCTACTTGTTCATTGGCTGCTGCTCCAGTGAATACATATGACGAGGTAGCACGGGAGTCACTGAGTGTTTTCATGCAGGTCTCCTATTGGTTCACAGTCCTTAAGGAAGTGTTTCAATAACAGCGACCCGACCGCGAACGTAAACAATGTACACATTAATTTGAAGTCTAAAGGCTTCTCAAACCAATTCGCGATATTTCCATATCTGTAGTGATTAGACGCCAGCTGTTATGACACACATTTGACGAGAGCAAGCAAGCCAGTTATAAATATAGGAATAATTCACAGGGATAACATGGGGTACTCATTTGTACTGTTGTGAACCAATGAATATTCGACTTCAGCCAGGCTGCCGCCAAATGAATACGCGAAATTCTCGTGCCTCTAGTAATTAAATAAGAAGGTTTTTCACAACGAATAAAGCACAGAACTTAAAAAAGCTATTAATCATTAGTACTTAGCTTTTTGTTGAGGATTAAGTCTATCCCTCAACAGCTTCAGCACCTTACTACGACAGAACAAAATGAATCGGCTAAGCTGTGTATTATGGATAGGGACAGGAAAATTTTCCGAATTCAATGATCTGCATGCTAGAATCCATAGTACTATGCATACTCAAGTCCCGTCTATTCGTTCATTGTCTGCTGTTCCATTGAGTAATAGCTAGTTGACTAATGGTCTGGGCTAGAGTATGCATAGTATTGGTCATTCTAACATGCAGGTAATAGAATTCGCAAAATTTTCCTGTCCCTATGGAGCTATCCCAACATTCGCTTAAGTGAAATCAAAAATCTCAAAAGTATATTTTATAATGGACTCAGACGTTGATTTATGAACACGGTGAAATTTGAATGCTGTGCTTATGTCGTATATTTGTTTATGTTTATAGTTGTTGTGACCAAACTGTAAATATAAAAAGTTTGCTGATTAGATAGAAACAATAACTGGGTCATCAAAAGTGCTTAATTACCGTGAGTACTACTCTGTAATTAGGAATAGGCGAAATTCACGTTATTTTCAGCCAACTGCCACCATGTGGTTGTAGACTCGTTCGGTGTCTCCCATTGGCTGAGAATTTCGTGGTTTGCTGTGTAAAATATTTCCGATCAATGGTTAAAAGTTCTATGCTAGAGTTACCAACATTTTGTAAAATGGTCACTCACATAAATCACATCACATACAAACTCGTGGCCAGTTAAAATGTATACGTCGTTCTGGATAAAGTGAGAACTAAAGAAATAACCGTTGAAAATTATCACTAGCCGTTATTGCATATAATTCAACATTAACAATAGTTGCCTTTTTCCTTGTACGGTTGGCAGCGAATTGCCGAATGTAGTTCCGTGTATTTTTTTTTTTCATTTAAATACAACAATACTGAAATAAAATCAACTGAAAACGGCATATTTGTGTTTTATGTAATTATTTTTTTTCTAAATATATAGGTTTCTACCGACTGCACAGTTCATCTTACACGCGCAAACATTAAGTGACGTGTCCAGAGAGGTTTGTCAATTCCCGTCGTTAGCCGTTCCACGCGGAAAGATGCGAGTTGGCTGAAAATACCACTTTAGCAGGGCTTTTATGAGTGCTCACTTTATTCCGAACCGCCTGCGTACTGATATATACAGGCCAGGGAAGTCTAGTCTGTCACCAAATATAAGTTAATTACTCAAGTTTTGCAGTTTTCTAACTATAGAGGCAGGAAAATTTCGCGGGTTCAACGACCTGTGAAATAAACTAGCATTCAACTGCTTCTTTATAATGGGAGCTTCTTATTAGTTATATTCCTCCGTAGCCTATACCGCTTTGTAGTTCGCATGTCGCGATTTAATTTTTTTACTGAAAACTTTAATCGAGTAGGGATTCGAAACCTGGACTTTACGAGCCGCGACCTGGTATCCCAACCCAAGCAACTACGCCGCAGATGTTGCCGCCCCTCTGCTTCCCCTCTGCCGCTTCGTTCCACAGATGACGGTCATTCACCTTCCAGGTTGCTCGTTCAAAACTCGTCTCTGCCAAACCGAGCCTGCAGCAGATGTAACGGACGCACGTCAGCTTCCAAAGAGAGTTTTCCTTTCTCCTGACCCAACTATTCATCGCTGATCGCATCATGTGATAATGCCTTCGGTCATTCTTGACCTCACTGAGCGAGGTGGTGTTGAACTCGCGTTAGGGAGGACTCGGATTTATTTATTTTATTCTAGATTGTTTATTTACGTTCCACAGTTTTAAGCAGTTAGGCCTAATAAGGGAGAAGGGGGCGGCGGTGGCCCAATGACCAAACCATTCGCCTCTCACCAAGACGATACTGGTTCGATTCCCACATGTGGGAATCATGCTGGACGATGACATTGGTCGGCGGGTTTTTTCGGGTATCTCTCGTTTCCCCCCAGCCTTTCATTCCCACGGTGCTCCACTCTCACCTCATGTCACCCCTCACCAGCGGTAAGTACCTCGATGCTAAGCCTTGACCAAAATATCTTACTCACTCTTAAGGGACGGCTTACAAACTATCTAAACCTAAGTAAACGACACAAACATACATACTCGTGCTGGGAATCGGACCCAGGACCTCTCGCACCGCAGGCCGGTGTTACCAACTGAGCTACAAAAGCCGGTGACTTGGGTTCGACTGCCGGCTTTGGCCAGCCTGGTTTCCGTTTTCGATGTTTTCTTTAAATCGTCCCAGGCGAATGACGGAATACTTTTAGCGACTGAAATTTTCGCGGTTTTGAAAGACAATATGAAAAAATTACAAAGCAACAATCCTTGATAGTATTTGTCAACTTTATCGTCTAACTTTTACCCAAACTGATTAATTTGTTAAGCGTGATCTTTCCGTTCCCACCTAGAACCAGACGCAACAGTTTACTGCGATTTTTGAAAGATATTAAGGAAACTATAATTTACGTTCTGAGTTCGTGCTGTTCACAACATACAAATATTCATGCATGCAAACATTTTTAAGAAATGAAAAACTACTGAGATCTGCGCTGCTTTAGTGGATAACACTTTGTGAGATCAGGTTGTGCTTGCTGGCTATAAAATTGGTGAGGACGCGACCAGAAAAGGGTAGGTAAATGCGGGTAAGTTTCTGTCGCAAGCAACTGGGATGCCGTCGCAGAAATTCAGCTGCAGAGTAGTTTCTTAAGACCCTTAAACGGACATTAATAACTAGGGACGGGAATTTTTGGTGAAATGATTTTTGCCCCACTTTGTTTCAGTGCCTTACGTGCACACCTGCAGCTCAATATCGTGACTATTGACAGAGTGTTTTTGTGCAGAGTCGTTATTCACTTGACTGTGCCAATAAGTACACGGATAACTGCCACACATCACGTCTGTGATTTGCGGGTTTAACATCCACACGCTGGGTGTTACGGCATCCAATCACTGACCAAATAAGGTGCGCACGTAAGGCACTGAAACAAAGTGCTTCAAATTTCTTATCTCTATTAATAACTAGATACATGCAAAATTCGCGTTATTTTCTGACAGTTGGCTAGAATCTAAGTGACTATAGGCTCGTTCGACGTCTCCCGCTGGCCGATATTGCCGTGACTTGCCGCGGAGAATACACGGTAGAGATGCCAATCTCTGTAAAGACGTAACACACGTAAATGACAACACATAAAAGTTCGTGGCCAATTGAATCGCAGATTATGCTCTGTTATGTATGGGAAAGTGAAGTTTAGTCCGCTACCAAATGATAACGCGAATTTTGCACATCCCTAATCATTAGTTGTTAGTGTCTATTTGAGTTTTAAAATTTCTCAGTTAAAGAGTGCGTGGTAGATAAATAAACGCTGAAATAATTAATTGATTTCTACTTTTTTTTTCTAAGCCAAAGTGGATAAAATACTCAATGACAACCCTAGATAATGGTATTTGCGAAATTTTGTGAGTAAATATTTATTCAGCATTACTAATTCGTTACGCGTGATCTCTTGAGTCGCAGTTAAATGCACGAGGTTCCGGCATCAGAGATTGTGCCTCAGAAGTTCGTAACACTGGAAATAATTTTGTTTAAAACGTTGGATTGCTATTGTTTAATTTTCGCAAATTGGCTTCGAGAAACCTACTGTTATAGGTTAATGCTTTTAGCGTTGAATTATGTACCACGCCCTCTTAACCACGAATGAATAATATAATAGGACTTGAAGACAAACTACACATACCGTGAATTCTGTGCGTATCGACGTCCCAGTCAAAAGGGAAACAACTCAAAAACCAGATTTTTTAATTTTATTAATTTGAAAGTAAAAATAAATTGTAAATTTACTTGTTTTAGAAATGCAGAACTTTATTCTGTTTACTAGTAAAGAGATAAAATTGTAATTTATATTAATTGTGATAATTTCGCCAAAGGTAGGCCGTAAACTGTTTTAACCATGTTCAACAACCGTCTCTGTACTTAGCTCCAAAGTAAGTCATACAAATATATTAACTAACACACTTTTTTCCCAGTGAAACACGCGTTACTTTAACTTTAGGTTTGTATTGTGTACTGATGTAATACTTAAAGTGATGGAAATGTACGGTCAAATGTGCAACGGACTACTTGGCTAGCTGCACTTGCGCACTCAATCATAGGTACTATTTGCTGATTTTTCACAAACGGTGACGGAAAACGTATATGTTGTACAGGTTGAAGAGTTTCTATTCATTAATTAACACTTTTAATGTAATCAGAGTTGAAAAAAAAAATATTGTTTTTTTTTTTTCATATACAACTGCAGAAGTTTTTAAAATACCTATTTCATTTATTATATTGATTAATAAAGAACGATGAAGCTAAATCAATTATGTCACTGTTAACAAGAGACGATAATTTGGTTGCATATTTCTTATTATAAACAATCACAATTATAATACCACGCAGTATTCTCAGCAGGTTGAGATAGTTTGTTATTTTATACTGCAATAAACGCAATAAATTAATAGAAATGCTGTCTAAAATGAATGTTCTAGTGTCATAACGCAAGTGTTCATACAGCGAGAACCTTGCTTCATTAGTCTTACACTCAGAAATTATTTATTCATACCGTAACAAATTAATTACATATTAACCATCGCAATAAAAAAAAATAATGTCGGCAATTAATGTTAGCTTGTGTAGGCTACAGAAAATTAAGTAGGCCTATATTCTAAGCTCTCCGCTAGGAGCACAACCGTGGTTAATAAAAAAAAAAAGAAACTCTAACTAGATCATTTAATGATTGTAATGATTGACAGCATTAGTTCCATTGAACTGTAACAATCCTTAAAAGTATTGAAAAATTCCATACAGTTCTGTTAATATTAACATACATTTCCGAGAAACGAATAAAAAGCTTAGGCCTATCTTTATCAAGGAAATCACATTTACTTTTCACAGGAATGCATGTACCAGACGAGCAAAATCGAATTTTACACAAATACTGTAATACCTAGCCAATCGGATGTAATGTCAAGGAACTGCGCTAGCCATTTTCATGTTAATAAATCAATTTTCTCCTAATTATACGAAGTTAGTTCTGCATGGCAGAACCTCAAATTCGTCTCAAAGTTACCTAAATGGGGAAAAATATGTAAGCATGAAACTAGTACAAAAAACAATGTCTGCGTTTAAATATTTTAGTGATTTTAGGATGTTATTTGTTCACTAGTTGTGACATAAGCCACTAGGTAGCCTACATGCCCAATGACTTGCAGCAACAATCTGGATAGACAGAAATGTTTGATTCAAAGCGTAAATTGACTCGTATAAATATGTGATTATAACTTATATCATAACTATTAATGTCATAAATAGGTCTACGGTTTCTTAAAATTCCTTAAAGCTGTTAAAAATATAAACTACTTTTCAAGCCAAGCTAAAAGAAGCAGGCCTTAGGCTTACAAATTACATTGTTATAGTAAATGGTTTGCAATATACACTGTTGTTTTCAATCATAACCATAGGCCAAAGAATTATGCAAACTTGTTTCAATTAATATGTACATAATAAAAACAGACACAAAAACAATACAGCGGTCATGAATGCGAAGTGAAGGATTTTCCGATGCTATTATTTTTATTTTAAAACCACAGAACGTTATGAGACTTTGCATCTCTTCAAAGAACTGCTGTTAGTTCTATTATACCATATAACAATGTTTTACACCGTTTGATATAAATCATGTAACAAACATGCCAATGCATTGAGGTTTAAGACAAACGAGAGGTTACTTGCGCAAAAACAGATGATTTCCCCAGCATGCAATCTGTTCTGACGTCACTGGCCAAGTCGAAGTGGAAGGGGAGAGGGAATGTAGAGGGAGGGTGGCCAATGTGGAGCACTTGTACTTTCCACAGGCACGCGAGCCCGGAGATGTCAGCCGGATAAAAGTCGTCTCGGCAAGCGGGCGCCTGACTTAATTTACAGCATGCGCGCGCCTTTCCGACGACAGAAGACATGGCGTCTCTCAAGAGGGGCAAGACCAATGCCGACGGTCTAGCTCTCTGTGTAACCAAATTGATAGTCCCATATTGCAGCACATAACATTCATTGTGCTATATCAAAAGTTTTTTGTCGAAAAAAAAAAATCATTATCTTCACCCCTGCTAAAGTACACGATTCCCTATCTTCACCTGTCAACGTTAAATTTGGTCATGTGACAAAAGAGCAGCGTAATAGTCTAGTTCTTTTATAACGTCTTTGGCGACTCTAGTTGTCCGCGAGAAACCAGTCTTACCACACAACTAATTACCTGTACAGTAAAAAGAATTCCTAAACATTATGGAAAGATTCTAACCCATTCACAATATGAGACTTTGCGATAGTTCAGCAAGTGTTGAGCACTCTCACAATGCAAGTCTGGTAACTTCAGTGTAAATTGAATTGTTTGCTCAAATGTACAGAAGCTAAACAATTGATTCATGGGAGATTATTAGAGGCAATGGTTTTTGGTGAAAAGAATTATGCAAAATATTGTTTCAACGCCCCACGTCCACGTCTACAGCTCTGGTACGTAGTTATTGGTAGCGAGCATTCGTATAGAGGCGTCACTCATTTCGTCACTGCGACACCACCCCGTCTGCGATTTGCGGGTATATCCCAAATATGGTGAGAGTTAGAAACAGCCAATCACTGAACATGAAGCAGCTCAGATGTGTACGCGAGGCACTGAAACAAAATGTTGCATAATTCTTTTCACCAAAAATCATTGCCTCTAGAGATTATTTTACCATATTGTACACACTTTTAACTCTCTTATACGGCGTCGCAGAATTTTTTTTTTTATAATGTGGACAATACGTCCTCTTCAGCTCCTTAAATTTCCATTCAACACATCTATGGCCCAGTTCAAAAGGTAAACGACTCAAAAAATTTCATTTTTGATATGGCTCACCAACACGTAGACAGAAGTGCACTCTACCCAGTTGAAAATAAAAACAACACGTAGATTATTCACTTGGTTTAATAACATGGCGCTTGATTCTAATTGTATTTATTTATTTTAAAGTGTGATAATTTCAGCAAAAGCAGATTATAGAAATATTAATCACCTTTAATAATAGCATCTGTAGTTTTGCTTAAAATTAACACCAACCATATACGTTAGTTAACAGATTTTTCGGCGAAAGCGAAATCTTTCTATATGCACTTTATTCAAAAAGTAGGAATTTTGAGTTGTTTCTCTTTTGAACTGGGCCATCGACAAACCCCTTAGTAAATATTGTACTATCTGTATTTATTAATAGAGCCGCGGTTTGCGCAGTAGCTAGACCACTCGTGTCCCACCAAGACGATCTGGATTCGATTCCCGGCGGGGTAGGTCACCGTATTTTCGCAAGTGGGAATCGTGCCGGAAGATGCCGCTGGTCGGCGAGTTTTCTCTGGGATCTCCAGCCTCTTCCACCAATCCCATCCTGCACCTCTCCATTGTAGGGTTTCATTACATGTCATCCTTCGGGATATGCCAAAGCAGATTCCAACGGGCGCCCAGTTGTAAGTCTGCTTCCGGGATGCGACCCCCTGGCCCTGGTGTACCCTCATTTAAGAGGGGTAGATCTTTCCATCTTGAATTTTTGAATTTGGTGTTATAACTTTTCTTTTGGGTGAATTTGTGGAACTTTAAATTAATTGCAGAATAGAATGCATATTGGTACAATTTTACACTCCAACAATTCTTCGTTTGCCGATATTATTGCTACCGATTTAAATCCACTTATACAATTTTTATTCTTTTCTTAACTGAAATTAGTCCTGTAACAACAGTAACGACAAACATGTATTTATGGCGTCTAAAATTGAATCAATTTGTATCTATCTCACATTCTTAAAATGTGTATTTATTTTTTATTAATATATTTGTAATTCTCTTTTGTTTCCAAAGCACAGCAAACTCTTAAGTTAGTTTTCGAAGAAAGGGTAGGCCTAATGATTCTCCAGTCGCAGCAATAAGCTGCCATCGAAAATGTGGATTTAGGTAACGGCTAATTAAAATTTGTCAACCTAGAATTGTTATTATCTTATTCCTATGATAATGTCCCAACGACCAAAGCAAGGTAAACGTCCCTGAAAAACGAGAAACCGCTTGCCATCTGGCAACAATGTAGAAGAAATGACTGGCCAGGAATGTCACCCACTGTTTCCCTCGGACCCAACACGGTGGTCTCACACTGACTAGCAAAGAGGTGTAGGCGAGGAGGGGGGTTGGTAGCACTAGCCGAACCTGTTCACAGACGATACACCGTGCCAGTGATCACACATTCCTAGACGCCGACAAGTGGCCAGATTGGATACCGTTCATGCCACGCACTGCAGGATTCGAGCCAACTTTGTCAGATTAAAGAAAAAAAACAAGGGGGAGCAGAAGAAAGGGTCATCGAGCTATACGCAAAGACCTGAAAAATTCGCGTTTTCTTTCGAGCATTAGCTAGAATTTAAAATCACTGTGACTTCACGTCACACTCACAGTTGGGCCTTGGTGTATTTGGCACCACCTGCAGGTCGCTGAGCAATAATAAAGAAGAAACTAAATACAAGCCAATAAGGTCATATGACTATGTCAGCGAGCAACTAATGAATGAGTAGTTGTCGGCTACTTGGTTACACAGATATTCTTGGAGGCCAGTCTACAGAGATGATGGAAAATCGCGAGAATATTTTCTAACAGTGTATTCTCCAAATCAGGTCAGTACTCTGGGCTTTGTATGCTTGAATGTTGGTTACATGGCACGCTCTAGATTATTTACAGAGAATCATAGACGTTCAGTGGTAGTGCATCAGAATTAACTTTGGCTCAGTTAAATAGTGACCCACCAGTAATGACAGAAAAGCGTCGGAAATGAACACATTACGTTAGAACCTAGCAAATAGTTAACATTTATCGCTATGATTCACCATCCGTATAAACAGAGAACCAGGAATTTCGCATATCCATTTGAGAATATGTTAGATTCCAAACTCCGGTACACTTTCATTACATACTTTCGTTACTGGGCGAGTGTTGGTGGATCTCTTCCTTGAGGTCTGCGAACCAATAGCAGATCTGCATGAAAACACCGTCTTACTCTTGTCACAGACTAAATAGTAATACAGACGTGAAATGACGTGGCGGCTCGTTTGATATTGGCGAACTTCGCCGTTTATTGGCTGCCCGAGGCTGTTGATACCAGCCCCGCGTATGTTTGGCTCCTGCATGTTACTACAGGTTTCCTATTGGCCTGGCTGCCGATTATCGGAGCAGCTGCCTCACGCTGATTGGCGGTAGGCGTTTCCGCCATGTTGATGGCCAGGGAAGCCATTTTGCTGGCGTATGTAACTGAGTTCGCTGGCCTACCGGCTATTTCACTTCTGCATTACTAAATATTCTGTGCTTCTGTGCTACCTTGTCACGTGTAGAACTTGGCACTCACTAGAGCAGTAGCCAATTAACAAGTAGCTGAAAACAGAGTGAACACAGGACTGTAGAGTTTAACCGGCTAGTCGTTGAACCCGCGAAATTTATGGGTCTCTACCTATAAATAATAAATATACAGTGTAAACTCATTTGTAAATTTACCACACCGACGCATAGAAGTGTTCAGAAAGTAGGTGTGATAATTTTTTTCCAAACGTAAATGACATCAATTGTACACATTTTTAAAAATAAAACAGTCAAAAGTATTTATCGCTGCTATAGCCTACTTATACGTTAACAATGCTTTACAGTAATTGTCCTGTTGAAAGTAAAGGGACCCAAATTTTGGCGAAAAAATTTCTCCACCTCTGCAGGTTTATTTCATTGTTTTTGACAGCATGTATTTGTGCAAAGACGTTTCTAATCTGACTGTGCCATTCAGATTAACTAGGGACGGGAATTTTTGGCGAAAGGTTTTTTGCCTCACTTTGTTTCAGTGCCTTATGTGCGAACCTGCATCTCTGCTTTGTGGTCAGAGATTGGATGCCGTAACACCAAGCGTCTTGAGGTTAAACTCGCAAATCACAGACGTGATGTGTGGCAGTTATCCGTGTACTGATTGGCACAGTCAAATGAATAACGACTGGGCACAAAAACACTCTGCCAATAACAACGAAGTTGAGCTGCAGGCACGCACGTAAGGCGTTGCAACAAAATGGTGCTAAAATCTTTTCGCGAAATTTCCTGTCCCTAAGAATATCTAAGGCAACTGCGATACCACACGTCTGTGAATTGCAGTAGAACTTTAAAGCACATAACAGTTAAAACAGTCAGTTACTGACCATGAATCAGAGCTGCAGATGTACGCATATGAGGCACCGAGATAAATTGGTGCTGAAATCTTTTCACCAAGAACAGGGGTCCTTACTTATGTGCTGAAATAGTGTTAAGTACCCGATACTGCGTGTGGTTGAAACACTTCCAATGATCTTCAGGAGGGGAGTTTTTTATACATTGTATTGTATGGACAGAGTACTGGAGAGAAGGGATCCCTGGTTTTCCTGAAAAAAAAAAAAAAAATTGGCACCATCTTGTTCCAATGCTGTGCGTGCACATTTGCAGATCTGCATCATGCTCAGTAAATAGGATGTTTTAAGAGTGAGACATAGTCGCCATCTTGAATGTTTGTATTTTGCATAATGTCTTTTCTTCCTGGTAAATTTTTGGAACTTTAACTTTGCAGAATAGAAAAAATTTTTAATAAAATTTTAGACACCATAAATCTTTATTTCCCGTTACTGTTGTTAACAGATAAATTGCAGCTAGAAAATTCTCATTGCTTTCTTAACCGCAGTTCGATCTGTAACAGAAAATAAATAATTAAGGGATCAAAAAATTACATCAATTTGTATTCTATTCTGCAGTTAAGTTAGAGTTGCAAAAATTTACCCAGAAGATGAGTTATGATACAAAATACAAAAATTCTAGACAGCGACTAACTTTCACTATTAACTCTTAACGGTCTTGAGGTTCTACCAGCTAATCACAGACATGTGGTGTCGCAGCAACTTCGATCTGATCGGCGTATTCAAACGAGAGACGTCTTTTACACAAAGATACGCTGTCACTAACCATGGAAGCAGAGTTCTAGATGTGCACGCAAGGTATTGAAACGAGCTGGTGCAAGATTCTATTCGAGAAAATCAGGGGTTCCTAGTTATAACACCCCGTATTCGATAGACGTCTGAACTGGGTGCGTCCATTAGGCGTCTGCGGAACCCTGAGTAATTACATTGAATGAGGTTCTTTGTTGGAGAAGCTACGGAATGCGAAGGTCGAGGAAAATAGGACTGCCCCGAGAAAACCCTTCAGTCAGCGGCTACATCTGCCACATTTCCCACTGTTCGATAACACGTAAAAATTATAAAATAAATGGAATAAAAAATAAGCACATATGGTTTTACCAGGTAAAGAGACATTGTCGGCAATTACCGGAAAGCCATATTTCGCGATTTTTAAATATTTCACATTCTGAAAGCGTACAAGAAAAGAACCACCGTACGGTAGTAATTTTAACCAAATGCTAATGGTTTTCATATTACCGAGTAACTTAACCAAGTAAAGCTCACACTATAATAATCTATTATCTCACACACACACCAAATTAAAGATTTGTTTCAGGAATATTTAATAACTTATAGGAAGCATTGGCGTTTTAATTCCTACAAATATCGAAGCAAAAAATTCCCTCAACAGATGAAGTTTTCAGGCACATATCAATTTAATTTACATATGATTAACTTGGTACGGAAAAATTAACTATGTAAACATATTTCTGGCATAATTACTTGCCACATTAAATATGCCATTACTCACACACCAGGATCGACGGGAGCGGAGGCGAGTGGTCTAACCGCTACATATTCGTGGCTCTGTTCAGTACAAATAAATACGATAAAGTTGGAACACACGTCGCCATATTGGATTGTGTTTGTTTTTGTTGTTAAAATTTGTCTCCGATTTAGTTTTTCCTTAATTAGAAGGCCGCTGCCTAGGATGTGGCAATCATTCGAACAAGAATGCTCTTCTACGGCAATGCGTTTTCCTGATTCGCTTGCCTGTCCTACATATAGTTGAATCAGGGAAAGCCGTTGCCATTGGAGATATAGATGCACTTTAAATTGTGGTTAATTTATCACGTTTTTAAAATGGACGGAAGAGAATAAAATAATTTCTCCTACGAAAATACTTGTCAGATTTAAGGAGCGTAGAGAGTAGTAATTGTTCAGAAAACTCACATAACAGTTCATACAATTTGCAGTGCAATAAAATTGTTTGTGACTTACGACAACTATTCACGCATCAATTACCTACTATTGCATGCGCCATAGGTTTCCGTTTAACTCTTACAAGCTTTTATTCTTTAAGATGAGAAATTATTTTAGACTTCTTAGTCCCACTGTAAGAAACGTTAGTAATATTACTCACCATATGTATGGTAATATTCCCCAACATTGAAAGGGAAATCTGATTTCCGAATATGTGTGGAAATTTCCGCAAGGTAGTGTATTCGCCACACAAACCACTCGGAAGTTTCGCTCGCGCGTTATGTCACATTGTCCTAGAGGGCTTGCGCCAATATGTAATGAAACATTACATTACCAGCTGAGTAACTTTCCTTGACACATGTTGAGTAATTTTCCCTCACTTGTAGAGGTAATTAGCTTATTACACGTAGAGTAAATTTACCTCAATTTTTTTACAGTGCCGATTTAAAAACGTGGTATTTTAAATCGTTATTTTAATTAATTTGTTTTTACCTTTAGAATAAAAAAAAAATAAGCACATTAGGTTTTAGCATGTAGAGATATATTGTCGGCACGGGAAAGACAAATTTCACGATTTTTAAATATTTCGTTGTCTGAAAGCGTATAAAAAAAGAGTCATTGCACGGTAGTAATTTTAACAAAATCGTAGCGTTCTTCATAATACTGAGTCTTAAAATCGAAATTTTCTGAAACCGGAGCATACAATAACTTAACCAAGTAAATGTGACAACATACAACATATTATCTTCCACGCACACCAAATGAAAATTTAGATTCACAAATATTTAATAACATGCTAGGAAGCATTGGCATTATAATTCGTTCGAGTCAAACCAAAAAATTCTTCAACAGATGAAGTTCACAGCTACATATGAATTTATTTTACATATTTTTTCTATTGGTACGGTCAAATAAACTTTGTAAAAATATTACCGGCATTATTACTGGCCACATTTAATATGCCAGTACTTACTCACGAGGTTCTAAATATTTTTGAAACTACTCTGATATGTTATATGCATGTGTGTGTGATAATAAACGAAATAATAATTATGTGACTAAGTTAATGACACAATAATTAATGCTTCGTTCTAAGAAAACTTCGACTTTTATAATGTTGTATTACAAAAACAGTTATAATTTAGTTATATTTATGCACAGTACGATTGTGGTTTCTTATTAGTATTTGCACGTTACAAAATTTTAATAATATCATGAAAATATGGTCTTAATTCAAACGTCTAGTTCTTACAGACCATAATACGAACGCAATCATGCGTGTATCGATATTTTTCTTCTGCGTAGAATTTAGAAGGGTAATGCGATCTGTAACATCAGGTACAGTTGAAGAATTCAACCATTACGATACACAGTAGCCGAGACCTTACCTTCATCTACAGAGATCAGGTAGCACGCAGGGCATAATATCGAATGACGTCATGAATAATTAGAATCAGTGCGAAATGGAACGTGTGTAAACAACTAGTGAAACCACAAGTGTGATTGTTCATCGTGTGACAGCACGGCGTTAAGATGCAGTCACGTTTCCTGAAAGCTTCGACCTACATACCTACCTATGAACAAAGAAGTATATGAGATCACCTTCTCGTCTAACTGCATCTTTGTGTATGAATCCTTACAGTTATAAATATCGTCTGTCGCAGAACTCTTTCTTAGAAATCACCCAAGAAATTTTATTACAGGTTTTTTTATTCTGCATGTAAGTTACTGAAAAGTAATTCACTTCAAAATAATACAGAAAAATATAGAACCACGTATAGAAAAAAAATATTACTAAGAAAATTCAAAGTAGTTTAAAATTAAAAATTACAGTCCCAAGTTTGAAAATGTGTGTGCCTAATTTTTTAGTTGGTTGCTAAAATAAGATTATCTATATAATCTAAAAAAAATCGTTAGACAAACGCCAAATATATACACAAGTTTTTAAAATAAATTATCTCAGTTACCGATCTCGTACAACAAGTAAGGTTTCACATTTTTATTTTCTGCAATGGTAAACAGAATAAATTTCCAGCCGTGTCGACAACTCTGATTGAAAGCATTTTAAATATTGGAACACCGGTATCCTTATACACTGCGATATCTATGATTTTGCAGTTAATCATAAATAAATAAATTTTCTGTCAGAATTATTCTTCACTTTAAATGCTATAATATCCTGCAGGTTCAATTTCCGAGCGTTCTTACATAAAATATAACTTATTGTATAATCAGAAATATAATTTTTTATACGTGTCAGGTGCCACATTAAGGTCATAAGCCTTCTCCAAAACCCTTTGTGTGTTGTAAGGATTTGTGAATTTAAGGTAGATAGTTGAAACGTTTCATAACAACGCAACGTGTGGGAAAGATGGTTAGCTACTAAAGACTTGTAGGCAGGACATACTGCAGCCGTTTACTAAAATCTCATGAGGGTGGTTCTACTTGCTCGGTAAAAAATGTAACCCGAGTAAAGTTAACCCGTGTCAAAATAATCACCTGACAGGACATCGATTAACTCCTCAGTTACCTTGCTATCAAGCAGGGTAAGCGGCTGTTAGCGGACGAAAAGTCGCCATTTGGCACAAAATATACGTAAATAGTGCACAAAACCAAAATTACAACAATGTGAAACTGACATACATGTTTCTTTTTTTGTTACCGCCATCTTAAAACCCCGGACAGCATTATAGACGATCATCAGATCACGGTAATCGACAAGACCTGGTCGTGTGACTGAAAATTCTACAGTACTCATGTGAGTGAACGTTTCTGAACTCCTTGTGAGGACTTGTAGTGTAACGAAACAAACGTACAGTGCATTATTAACTGGCTGGGCACAACTTTTGTTTAAGTACTGACACGGTGAAAAGGTTGAAGTCGTAGTATATGTAAATCGTTCTGCAATACACCGTTCTGCTCAGACCTCTCCCTCTCCTTTTCCCGTTTACTATGACAGTTTGTGTTAGTGTTCAGGATTATTTTAAGTTAGTTAAGGTTTGTTTAGAATAAAAAAAAAGAATGTTGTTTGCTTAATCGGAGGAAGGTATCGTTAGGTTAGGGAACTACAATAACAATTTAATATGTGCCTTTGAAACTCTTCTCGTCTGGGACGCTTAGTGTTTGTGCATGCGCACACTCTTTTTTTTTTTTTTTTTTTTGTCCAGAAGTAGCCAACTGCCGAGGCGAAAATAGCCGTAGTGGTGTCGCCGTGTCAATAAGGACGCATTCCATTTGCTGGTGAGGTTACTGCCCAGTAGTAGGCCAAGCAGAACTGTATCAGTACTCGCCGATCTCAGTAGTTGAAATCTTATGGAACACTCATCTGTAAAGTTGCCAGTAGAAATAATAGTGACGGCACTTAAATGTTATAAAATGTTGTATAATACACTACAAAAAATATTATCATTAAAATAACAACCATCTTCTAGAAATAATATTTACAAATGAAATATGAAACATAAAGTAAAAACGATATACGACAGCAAACCATATTTAAAACTTTTATAGTTTATTCCGGTGACGAAATTTACTTTTAATTCATAGAGCCACAAATGTTTCGCTTAAAGATTTCTGCGCCATTTTTTTTTCAATACCCTTATGTTCACATCAGAAGCTATTCTTAGGAACCGCTGTTTTTGGCGAAAATAATTCTGCCTCACTTTGTTTCCGTGCCTTACGTGCACATCTGCAGTTCTGCTTCGTGGTCAGTGATTGGATATTTTAACTGCCACGAGCCTTGAGATTCTGCCGGCAAATCACATACGTATGGTGTTACAGGAACGTTACTGAAATCGGCTCAGTAAAATGATATACGGCTCAACATTATAAACACGCTGCCAATAACCACGAAGTAGAGCTGCAGATGTGCACGTAAGGCACTGAAACAAACTGGGGCAAAATTCTTTTCGCGAAAAACAGAGGTCCATAGCTATCCTTCGTGGTTATTGACAGTGTATAGTCGTTCAGACACGTCTCTCATTTGGCTGTACCAATCAGAATGAGGCTATTGTGACACCATGCGCTGTGATAGGCTAGTAGAACCACAAGCCAAATTGGTTACAAGATCTTAACTTCCAATCACTGACCATGAAGCAGAGTTGCAGATGTGCACATAAGACAGTGAAACCAAATGGTGCAAAATTATTTTCGCCACAAAATCGCGTAGCATTATTAAATCGTTCTTGTACCTTCTCCACAACAAGAGCGCTTTGCACCAAAAAGTACGTCATTTTATAACTGCACCAAAAACTGTCCAACTCTTATACATTACACTGAACTAATTACCCACAATAAAATATTTTTCGTCTCATAGTTTTCGTACAAGCACATGCCAAAGTAGTGATTTGACAGTTTTAACTACTTACTCAAAGTAAATACCGTTGAAACGATATTAACGAAATAATTTTGAGTGAAAGTAAACATTCTAAGGTACAGAATGACACCTTCGTTACTTCACGTAATAATATTATTTTTA